>JANIJG010023226.1:0-121438 GCA_024611175.1 Megaceryle torquata
TGGTTTGTGTTTGTTTCCCCCCCCCCCCCCCTTTTTTTTTTTGTGTGTGTGTTTTGGTTTTGTTTTGATTTGGGGGGGTTTTTTGTTTATTTTGTGGTTTGGGGTTTCTTTTAATTGAGGAATTTAGCATTCACATGGTTCTGTTAGTTTGAAGAATAAATGTACTACTTGTGATAAAAACTGCATCTGTTACTTTGTTGCATTATCTTGATGCATCTACTTAATATCTGGCTTATCAGTAAAGGGGTCTGAAAATGCCCATATGAAACCATAGTGAGATAAAGTTACTTCACTGCAGAGAATAAAATAAGGTTTGCAAAGTGAATTGTGTCCTTTATGTATGTTATGCTAAAACACTGTATCTGTTGCAGGTCTCTCTCTACATCTACTTACTATGCTTACTATAATAAAATATGATGTTATCTCAATCTTCCTTTGTTTACAGTACTATAATAGATGGTAAGCAATGTGAAGGAGAACTGTAATAAACAGGGATGACTAAATGTATTAGTATTGTGATAGTTTTATGATGTGACACTGATTGTAAGGGAATGCCCACATCAGCACAGCCTGTTGGGGCACTTGTGGCTAATCTTTGGCATATTCCTCCCAAGTTTCTCTCCCAAGGATTTGGATGGGTGGCTGTTGGCCTCTTCACTCTGCCTGAATGAAGTTGGAGAGACAAAAGTTAGGCTATACTGTCCCTCATTCTCAACTGTTCAGACTTTCCTTTTGTGTAGTAGACAGAACATCCGTGACAGACAAATGAGTGTGATCCCAACACCATCATGCTGCAGCCTCCTTCATAGGCTGATGCCAAGAAGGTACTGCCCTCCCAGGCTGGTCCTGACTCCAGACAAGAAAAAAATGCAAGACA
Source organism: Megaceryle torquata (assembly GCA_024611175.1). NCBI lineage: Eukaryota > Metazoa > Chordata > Aves > Coraciiformes > Cerylidae > Megaceryle > Megaceryle torquata. The sequence continues at coordinate 878 of JANIJG010023226.1, forward strand.
GTAAATAAGAAACATTCTGCAGCAGTTTGGGGGGCAGGGATTAAAAATAAAAACCAAACAAACCAAAACAACCAAACCCACAAAACTCAAGAAAATGAGAAAACAAGTGTTGGAGCATGTTGTTCATTCAGGGAGAACTGATGCAGTTTTGAATACCAAATCAGTACTGTCATGGGTAAATAAGTAGTCTTACATATTTTAATTTTGTTATTCTTATCTTGCAGTTCAACTTAAAATTCTTCAAATGTCTGTAATTAAGCTGTTAAAGCCCTTATAGTGTCAGTATTTACAGTAAACTTTTGTTGTGGCAATGTCTGTTTTTTTGGGTTTTTTAAATTTCTGTTATATAGACTATACCTAGTAAACCTGACACACAGGAGGCCACAGACCCTACTGCAGCATGAAGACCAACAAGTATCCCTTCCCCATAAACTGTGGATGAGTTTTCAACTGAAGACAAAAAGTAACATCTTGATTTTGAACTCTGTAATGCTAGCAGCTGACTAATTGAAAAAAAGCACAGTTCTTTGCTAAAGACTGGACATTTTGTATGACAACCCATGTGAAAAGCCAATTTTAATCATATGCCTAATTAAGTGTTCAGCTTTAATGAATATGATTCAAAATGGTGCTGCTGACAACTTGAGCTACTTCACGAAAAACGTCTTCCATGATATTAGATACTGCTAGTTGAGTTGTTAGGAAAGAACAAGTAAGATAATTATTTGAAGGCATGAAGAAAGCATTAAAATGCATGTGTTTAACCTCTGTAGTTGTCATATTAAAAAGTAACCATAAGGTATCCAGCATGTGGAAATGGGGGGGTGCGTGGTGTGTGTGCTTTGTCTATTTTTAATGAGACTTGAAAGATTCACTTTGCTTTTGGTGGCGACTATATGAGTTTAAGTTCAAAACTGGGTTTTGAATTAGATGTCATCGTACACTGTTGTATTGAACAATATTATGAAAATAATCATAGAATACCAGGTTGGAAGGAACCTCAAAGGTCATCTGGGCCAACCGTTCTTGGCAAAAGCACTATCTAGACAAAATGGCCCAACATTCTGTCCAGCTGAATCTTTTAAGTGTTCAGGGTTGGGGAATCCACCACATCCCTGGAGAGATTATTCCAGTGGCTGATGGTGCTGATTACAAAATATAATGTTGATTTTAACCAGCATTTGTGGTTTTTACTTTAAATTGAGTCTTGTTAAAATACATATTAGTAATAGTTCTGATACTGATATTATGGTTACTGAATAATCACAGCCTTACTCAAATAAGAGGAAATGGATTTTTGTCTCAACTGTATATTCAGCTTTGCTGTGTGTTTTCCCTCATGGGTTCTGTGAAACAGGAACATAACATATATATTCCGGGTTGGACCACAACAATCCTGGGTTGCACAGATGTAGTGACTGCTTTTTATTATCTATAGTTAAAGAGGAAAAAAAAAAATAATTAAGTGACCATGGTTTTATCTTGGTGTTTTCAGACATGGCTTATTTGTTTAATTGTAGTAGTTGTTAGCTTTTCCAAAAGTATTGAAGCTGTCTTTCCACACATTTCCAGCTGACTTAATCCATTCACCACTGTAACCCTGTATACAAGCTACATCTCATCTTGCCCTTTATTTCTTTAACATCCTCAGGGAGGGAAAAATGGCACTATTGTTGCAGCACCCACACAGGAGCCCTGTGCTGTCCACAGACATCTATGAAGGCTGTATTAAAGCCTTTACCCCTCATATAAGATTGCATAATAGCACAAAATCTAAACTTCCACTTTTTCTCTGGCATCATCATTACGGGGCCTGTTTTCTACGCTTTGTTTTCACTGAATTTAATGTGCGAGATGAAGACTTTTAATCTGTTGTACAATTTACTCAATTTTTATGTTCTTTCAACTGTTATGGTGTTAAGTTGTATTTTCATTTGGAATAAAAGTGTGCTTTAACTGATTTATCTTCCTTGTTCTGTCTCATAAAATTCAAATAACTAGAAGTCACTGGATAGTTTTATGTGGGACTTTGCCTACACAGGAGAGTTTTATTCATTTGATGTTTATGGCTTTACATTGCTCAGATATTATGAAAAGATTTAAAAAATTCTTGTGATGAAATATTTCAATAACAGTCTTTTCAGGCTTTTGCTTGAGATCATCAGGATAATTCTGAACCAAGACATTATTCTGTGATGTCAGCCAGGGCCTCATGACAGGTTAATAGTAAAAGTATGAAGTGCTTTTAAAAGGAAAAGAATCATCTAATTGTGATTCCTTGCTTCTTGAGGAGCTGCCCCCATCCTTGTCATAAGCAATTGCTTCACTAGCCAATGACTTGAAGATCAGTAAGGCTTTTGATATGAGAGCTTGTTAAAAGCCAGGAGCTTTTCTCCAGGAAAAAAAAAAAAAAGCACTATCTGAATTCCAAGGGATTAATAAATCATGGACTTGAAATAAGCACTCAGCCTTACAGTCCTGTCTTCAGTTGACTTCCTAGTACTGAGAATGCTCAGCCTATTAGCCTTGCACAACAATTGGTAAATATTTAATTTTGAATTACATTTATCTTAAATGCGAATAATCACTTTGCATGCTTACACCTACAATGAGGTTGCTTTTGTCAGGGGCAACTTGACATGATTATGTTAAGTGGCTGTGAGTCAATAATCTCTGAGAATGTGAATTCTACCTAGTAAAAAGAGGGATTCTTAGGGGCCAAGTTAAAAACTTTCCACGATAGTAAGAATTTAGTAATTTACCCCACTAACCCCAGACCTCATACCAGTTGGGCTGGTTCCTCTTCCTGCTGCCTCACTATAACATTTGGCTACGTGATTTTTAAAAGTCACCATAGAAAAATATTTGCAAAGTGCCTTGCAAATCAAGAGCTAACCAGTACATAAAGTAAATGTCAAAGTGTTATTATAGAAAATATGAAAACATTAATCAAATGCAGTAGTTTTAGTCATTTTCAAACTATGAAGTACTGTATTTTCAATGCTACGATATTTAAGGTGGTATCTTTGCAAACTGGAGGCCTGTGAAAATGTATAGAGCAGACACAATTTTATAATCCTGAACATAGTGAGAAATCATTACAGGATTTCATTTTATTTTACTATATTTCACTTCCCCTCACCTTTTCAAGAGAATAAAATACAATGTTACGTGCACAAATTCTTAAAGTTCTCTTAGACTGTTCTAATAGTCCAAGTCAGAGATGCCTTGTTATTTAATTTCAGAAGAAATAGCTCTGACATTTCAGTCATTCTGAAAGTAGAGGTGGGTGACATCAAAGCACGTTTCCTGGATTTGTCTTAGCTTTCTTAAGAAGCACCTTCTCAACCTTCATTCACAGAGATCAGCATCGCATTTTCCAGTCTAAAAGTCTATGTATATTTGCAAGTGCTACTAACTGCAAAATTAACGGCTTCATGACCTCATGACTTAAAAGCACTGCACTCACCCTGTTGCAAGACCACCTGCCAAAGATGCAATTTCAGTCATCCCTTGTATCTCTGAAAGCTCTGACAAATAATTTACTGCCATGGTGCACAATTGTTGAGAAATCATAATGGCTGAACTAGTTGTGGGTTTCCAGATTTATACAAGTATCTAAGAAACAGAGCAAGCAATAGGTGTAATGAACCGTATATCTGTTTTGATTGGTGAAAGATCTTGCAGAAACTGAACAATTGATTTCTTATCTCTGTGATTGTGCCAATGATCTCAAGGCTATTAAAGCCAAAATTTAGTGTTGTTTGCCCATAACAGAGTACTTGAAGGCAGTCCACCCACTCAAACTCCACTGAATGCAGTGTTTCTGAGCAGCCCTATGGTTTAAGTGCTGGCAGTAAATGCTGTAAACCCCACAATCTTTAGCAAATCTGGAGTCCCATGAATCAAAACTGTCAGTCTGTGTGGATGGCTATGTCTGAAGTATTGAATAGTCTTTAATTATGTTATGGCAATGCATGAAAAAAAGTAAAGAAGTTCTTCCAAAGTCTACTCTGGGATTCAGTTTTTGTTGCTGGGTGGGAGGGCTGTCATTGGGATAGTGAATGCAACAGTATGGCTGTCAAGAATACAAGGAAAGTATCAAAAATAGTAATAAAAACATAAATGGTGCTTTGTGATTTCATAATAGTGTCATAACATGTAATAATTCTTGAAATTTCCTAGTTGGCTTAAGGACTAGGTAAGGCAATCTTAGGTAGCAGCAAACTAATTATTTTGCTATACAGCATTTCTTTTAATTGTCTACATATCTCAATTCCTAGGTCCTAACAGCAAGCCAGGTTCATGAATGTTGGATCTATGCACGTATGCTACATTCTCCTACTGGGAGAATGAGAGAGATCAATGCATTAGTGAACGCAATGGGTAAAAAAGAACAAGCTATGAAAACAGGATGCCTACCAAGGTGCTGCAGACCAAGAGATTGTGCTCAGGAGGTAAACACTGGCCACATCTGGAATTACTTATTTCAGATTAGTGAAGCTGAATGGAGTGAAAATAGTTAATGTGCGTCCAAGTATCTTCACTGGGAAACAACACAGAAACAGGGACATGGTACCAAAAATCAAAAAGGTAGGATACAGCAGTGGAGCAAACAGGAGACATCTTCTCCTTGTCTCTATTAAGAGTTGATAGAATATGTCTGGTTTGTGAGAATATTAAAATTGTTTTATTTTCTCAAAAGTATCCAAAAATCAATCACTTTCAACAGTGATATGTATCTGGCATCGTCCTGGATCCTGTTTTCTGTTGTTAAAGTTTGTGTCAGAACTTATCTTGAGCAAAGGCTATTCTCCCTCTGTAGCATCTGCTACTGCAGTTGTCAGAGACAGGGTTTGGGGATAACATGAACCATTGGCTGCACCCAGAAGGGCATTTCTTAGGCCCCTAATTACTGAACCCAACAGAACGGTGGGGGATCCTTTCCTGAAGCTATGAGCAAAGGCACAAGATGGGACAACTTGGCTTGTAGAAACCTACATTTATATCACATTAAATATAATATGAGATCATACTTTCACTGCTACTAGAGTACTGCTCATTTGATTTTGAAGTTAAAGCAATCTGATGGCTGCCAAAAAAAAAGAGAAAATATTATGATCGTATATTGGAACAACTGTAGTGTTTTTACCCAGTACTATAAAGGCAAACAAAGTGAACATCTGTTATATTTAAATGTTTGATTTAAAAAAGAAAATGTCAGACAAGCTCATAGCATATACATGCATATACGTAAGTGTGAATTCAGCTTATTTCACTGAAGTGAATTTGAGGGATTTTAAACCCATGTAATATGCTCGTACCAAAACAGCATCAGTGGATTGCAGGGTTTTGAATATTTGGATACTTACTTCTGTGTATGCTAGAGGGAAAATACAGGTGAGACACATGTTCTTTGTCTTGCATCTTTGAGAAATGCTTTGGAGCCTAGGAATTACATAAAATAATTTTTCATAAGAGGTAGGAATATGCAGAATGCTTTTAACCTCGCCTCGAGTAAAAGAATGTGTTAATAACTCCTGAAGGAAAAGATTATAGACTTCTCTCTTCTTTTTTATTTTAAGAGCTTAAGGGCAATTTTAATAGTAGACATTAATTCACCTGAAAGATGTATTTTATAGCTGGGTAGTGTGTGGATTTGTGTTTTTCAGGAAATTCTACTATTGTCTTGTTTGCACGTCACCTCTAATACAGTGATTCAGACATCAAAATCTCTGTTGAAAAAGTATTGTTCACATCAATGAGCCCAAATTATTTTTACTACTCACAGCTCTGAGAGCACTAGCTGATCTCAGCATTGATATAAGCACTTATTATGCAGATCTCTCCCTTTTAGCTCTGGCACTTTTATCATACCTCACAGCTTCTTACCTGCTGCAATCCTGAAAAATGAAACTTTTTTTTTTTTTTCTGGAATGCCTTTAAATAGCAAACTTTGGTATATGCTCAAACCCAACCGTATAATTTAGCAGCAAGGAAGAAACGGAGGAGAGTTAAAACAGGACTCTTAATATCTGGGAAAGTAAAGTGACTGTTCAGCTACTGATGCTGTAGGTTACTGCTTTTCCTCATCTCTGCTACTTGTCCCTCGTTTTGTGTTCATCTGAAAGGGAGAAAAAACGGTGATAGGTATTGTTGACTCATTTGATTTCTCTTGCTATTGGGATTAATACTAAACTACTAACATCTTCCTGCAATGCATTGTTACTTTATTTGTAAACAAATTATATTATATTTTAGAGACTAAACTATGTCATTTTGATATAAATGCCTGGATTTTTAAAAACAAACTTTAAAAATGGATCTAGTTGCTTTCTTTTCTACCCGCTTTTTAAGATCTAGCCTGAAGAGAGGCAGAACAGGTTAGAGGAAATTTGAGTGAGAGATATTAAAACTTGGAGCATATAATCAAATTTACTGTAGACAAACAGTCCCCAACCATTACATGCAGCTTTTGCAACTTCCTTCATCCTCCCTTTTGCATCTGCAATGCCTTCTCACTTCTCTAGATGCAAGGTGCTGTAAATCTGGGCAACAGGGAATAAGGAAGAGGCAAGACTGGTAGGTTTATACAGCAGGGTTTCTCTTCCTTGCTCTCTAGGCATGCTTTACTGCTGTCTGGAGGAGAAAAGCAGTGCTGAGGCCCTTAGTGATGAGTGAAGAAGAGTCAGAGACACAGCACTGCCTTCCTGTTCTCAGCCTGTGAACCTACAAGATACTGTCTTATTAAGAGAATAAAAGAGGCATCACTAGCTATGCTGTAAGGAAATAATTGGCTACGTGACCAAAAGGGTTGTGGGAGATATGATACCTCTTGCTGTTAGAAATGGGTCTTTGTTCCATATTGCAAACAAACAATGGAATAGTCTAGAGGCAGCGTGAAAAATGACCCTCAAAGGTGAGTTACCAGTGTTCGGCTTCAAACTGAGAGGGAATTTTAAGTTAGGTTCCAGCAGAGTCTGTCCTAAGGTCATTTCTATTTAATATTATAATTAAACACTTGGACAGTGGAAAGGAGAATATGCTTACAAAATTTATGAGCAAGAGCAAGCTGGAAAAGAGGGCAAGTACTGTGAAGGGCATAACTGTCTTAAATTGGAATCATGGTCCACAATCAGCGGAATAAATTAATTTAATAGATATGGAAAAATCAACACTTAGAAAGCAGAATTCAGATACACAGAAACAAAATAGAGAATGGCCGTGTGTCAGTTATACGTCAGAATGAATCGAGCTTATTCTGGATGGTGAGATAAATATAAGCCAATAATACAGTAGTGTTACAAAAGAGTGAAATAATGTAGTCTTGGGGAGATATTTGCAGAAAGGTCATGAATGAAATAAAGAAGCAGATTATTCTAGTATACTCAGCAATAGTGAGACCTCAGCTGGAATGCCACGTCTGGTTTTGCATTACACTCTAAAAACATGTAGACAAACTATAGGAGATTCATGAGAGATCAACGGTTCACTCTGGATGGCTTCCCAAGGCCTCATTTAGCCCTACATTTCTGTGAGAGAATCTTTGAAAGTTTTATATTCTGTTTGCCACATATACTTTGAGTTCTGTACTTCTGTAACTCCCATTTTCGCTAAGATTGCGTGATCACAGAATCAGAGTTGCAAGGGACCTCCAGAGATCAAGTCCAACTCCCCTGCTAAAGCAGGTTCGTGTAGAACAGGTTGCACAGGATCGCATCCAGGTTGGTTATCAAAATCTCCAGAGAAGGAAACTCCACAGCTTCTCTGGGCAGCCTGTTCCAGAGCTCTGTCACCCTCACAGGAAAGAAGGTTCTCCGCATATTTAGATGAAACTTCCTGCGTTCCAGATTGTGCTCATTGCCTATTGTCCTGTCACTGGGCGTTACTGAAAAGAGTCCGGCTTCATCCTCCTTGCACCCATCCTTTAGATATTAATAAACACAGGTAAGATCCCCTCTCAGTCTTCCCATCTCCAGGCCCAGTAGTCCCAGCTCTCTCAAACTTTCCTCTTAAGAGATGCTCCAATCCCCCGAACACCTTTGTTGCCCTCTGCTGGACTCTCTCCAGTAGTTCCCTGTCTCTCCGATTGTAGGAGCCAATTTGTCGCCTGCAGCTGTTTGCAACAGGAAATGCTCATTTAGTTGAAAGCTGTGTGAATATTAATACTGACTTCATCGAGAGCAGGATTTGACCTGAAATGTTTACCAAAATGTAATATTTACATCTCAAGTTTTTGGTTTGTACTGTATTTTTATTCTGCAGTTTACAGTAAACATTAGTTTTGCATAAAGGTAATTATTGTTGTCAGCATGAAGGAATAATTGAGTCTAAATGTAAGGCTGAAATTTAGCAGATTCTATGTTTATACCTTCAGTATGGTTGCCTTTTTGCCCTGGCCGTGTTCTGTATGCCCTGAATTTCATCTCTTGTGAAACAATGACTCATAGCTGCCTTTTGAGAATTAATTCTTGGTTTTATGTATTTGAGAAATAATTCTTCTAAACATTTTTCTACAGTAATGTCATTTGTTATGTTTTATATAACCATATTTTTTTTCTTTCAAATCCATTAGAAAGTGAAGTAAACTTATAATTAAGATTAGGTATGCACTCAGCTGTTCTACCGCATTTGTTAGGTTACTACCATCACAGTTCCAGGAATTGCAGTTTGGAGATTTATATGGATGGAGAAATGGACTGACAGGGGCCTTATGAAATTCAACAAGGGGAACTGCAAAGTCCTGCACCTGGGGAGAAACAACCCCAGGCACCCCCAGTATATACTGGGGCTGTCTGTCTGGAAACATCTTGGCAGACAAGGACTTGGGAGTCCTGGTGGCCACCAAGTTGAACATGCCAGCAATGGGCCCTAGTGGCAAAGGTAACGAATGGTGTCCTGGGCTGCTTTAGGAGGAGTGCTGCCAACAGTTGGAGGGAGGGGATTTTTGCCCTCTATTCAGCACTGATGAGGCCGTTTCTGGAGTACTGTGTCCAGAACTGGGCTCCCCTGTACAAGAAAGACAAGGACATACTGGAGAGAGTCCTAAAAAGGGCCACTAAGAAGACAAAGGGATGGGAGTGGAGTATCTGTCTTATGAGTAGAGGCTGAGAAACCTGGGACTGTTCAACCTGGAGAGGGGAAGGCTCAGGGGGGATCTTACTGATGTGTATAAATACTGAAGGCAAGGTGCAAAGAGGACACAGCCAGGCTGTTTTCAATGTTGCCCAGGGACAGGACTTCAGAGGCAAAGGGCACAGATGGAAACACAGCAGGTTCCCTTTGAACATCAGGAAACACTTTTTGTCTATGAGGGTGACTGAGCATGGGAACAGGGTGCGAAAGAGGTTGTGAAGTCTTCATCCTTGAAGACAGATATTCAGAAGCTGTCTGGACATGGCCCTGAGCAACTGGCTGCAGATGGTCCTGCTTGAGCAGAGGGGGTTGGACCAGATGACCTGCAGAGATGCCTTCCAACTTCAACAATTCTTGGATTCTGTGAGTCTATGTATACTTTGGAAACAGAAGTAACTTTCATCTAAATATTGCTTGAAATAATAGGGCAGTACAGAGACAAGCAATGTAAAATGTTAGCAAAAATGGTTAAAGGCAAAACAAGTAATTTTTTTGTACCACTCTGAACAAAGAACCCTGCTTAAGAGTATTCATCTCATCAGTAATCTTGTTGAGAGTTGTCTGTGAATGTTTTCATCTCCTAGATGGCCATTTACTGTCGTTGCTTCTTTTACATCTAACATCCAATTTAATCACTTGTCTTCTTCTTCTGATCTTTACTTTGAAATTTATACTCTTCCTTCCCAAATTCAATACCTGTGCTTTATATTTCATTTTAAATAAAATAATTTATTGTGTCCTTTTCATAGTAAGTCCTGCTGTACTATCTTTGAAAAGATTAAGTATTTAGATATTTCTCTCTATTTAGTTGACAAGCTCCTTGAAAGTAGGTTTTTATTAACTTTATTATGTTTCCTAAATATAAGAGTATATGTCCACCTCTCTAGTCTGTGTAATGGACTGAAATGGTCTATAGATTTCTTTATCATCCATAGCATTGACTTTAAGACAGACTATTAATTCCGCTGGAATGCTTTCTTGTCACTGATCATTTAACATGTACTGTAGGATTCTTAGTGCTTTAAAAAAAAAATAAAATTAATTATTAAACCAATATCAGATTTTTGATAGGGAGGTGTCTAATCTACTTCCTCTTCCTACTTTTGCAGACCTTTCTATATCCTTGTAAGGTTTCCTACTTAGAAATTCAAAGGTAGACAATTCTCCAAGGCTTAAAACTGTTTTACCATGTGCTTTTCTGAGTACAAGTCCTATCCATAAATATGGTTGTCCTTGAGATTTTGGTTTCCCTCTTCTACCACCTGAAGTTAACTTTGTACACCAGGCTACACAGTGAGTATGTATTTTTAGCTCATGCTATGTCTTCATTCTATTTCCTTACAGATGCTTCTTTTCAAAGTTACCCTTAAGGGATTACTTAGTAAAGCTTTAATGTTACAAACTTTGTTCCAAGCAGAATTTACACACCTGAAAAGCAAACCGCAAATGTAAAAGTTCTGTTAAGTCTGCTGAATAACTTAAGAAGCTGGAACAAGTGGAGCATTTAGAACATGAACTACAAATTAGCCTTTTATCATTCTCACTCATACCACTCACAAGTCCTTCTTGGTCTTCTCGGGTACCTCCCTTAGATAACCTTCAAGGGTTTTTTTTAAGACATATCTAGAGATCATTGAAAGATGTGATGTCATCCCTAATCAAGATTAGCTGCCTATTGCAATATAGGCAGGCAGTGTGATAACTGTCCTGATTAAATGTCCTCTGCTCCATGAGGGTGAAGTGTGTGGTGCTGCAGCTTCGCTGCTATAACTATTCAAATCCTAAACTACTAGTAAGAATGGCAATCATATTCCTTGGCTACTGTGTGGACCTATCTTTTGTCTATATAGAGTTAACCGTGCTATAAATTGCATCTCTCCATCTAAAAACAAGGTGGGATTTTAAATGTTTATATATTTAGGATATGTGGCTATTTGTTAGTTTGTCTTTTACTAAATAAAAGCCCACAGCTAGGCAGGTTTGTGATCTGAAGAATTGTCTGTTAACTGGGCTGTCATAAAGGGAGGAAGCAATAGTGTGAAGCTAGTTTTTATGTGATGTAAGAAAAAAACTAAAGTATGCATTTTAATATCCATTCTGATAAATGTTTCTTTTGAAATAGCTGATGGAGATATATTAGTGAAATAGACAGACTTTTAATAGACTGAATTTGCAGTTCACTTCTTCAGATAAATGTAAAACCTTACGTCAATGTTTCTTTGCTTATCCCTTCTGTATGTAATTTGCTGCATTTTGAAACTCATATATATCATAGAACTGAATGCATGCTAAAATAAACCAGAACACATCTGCATTCATCTGTCACTGTGATACTATCTTGTGCAGCTCTCCACTTCCCTTACTGCCTCCAATACCATAGGACCTTGCTTTGCTATTTATTCTCCCTTAGTACCTGGTCTTCATCTCATAAATCATGTTGACAATAAGCTAAATCCAAAATATATTTATCTTTAACTCGAGATTATGTTTTGCCTCTGAAGCACAGTTATAAACTACATAAGAAAACACAGATTTTAATTCTGTAGTTTTTCTTGTTTTCTTCTTAATACTCCTGTGATCTTTGTCACTACTACTCTTACTTATTTTCCTAAATGGCTTATTCATATATCGCCTGATTCCTGGTTTTATTTCTTTAGTCTTGATCCACCCAAGTCCTCTTAGCTTTCTATACCTGTGCTCATTTTCTCTTGCTCCTTGGATCTTTCAGCTCTTCCAATGCCTTTTCTGCCTATTCATATCAACACTTGCGTTTTGACTTGCTTAAAATTGTGGGTGTTAGTAGTTCACTTGATTTGGAAGAGTGATACACATTTCTTCATTGGTTCACGTACTCTAAAGCAAACTGCTTCTCTGTTGGCATCAAGTCACACGTGCTTTGCTTAAAAATTGGTTTCAAAGCAAAAAAAAAAAAAAGGGCACTTCACAAAACAAATTTTTAAACATAGCATATGTATAACTACCATCTGAACAATTATTAATACAATGATTTTCAACCCATGGGGTGAGGCATCTCTCAGGCAATTTATTTGACATAAATTAAAATGGAAATTTAATTCTTATTACAGTAAAGACTTGCTGCAAAGACTCAAGCTGAGATTAAAAATTCTTCTGATGTTCTGAATGAATACAGATAACGTACTCCTAAATAGAGCAGAATGCTCATATATATATTCATATTTACATTTTGCATGCTATTTGCAGCAGCTGAGTTCTGATTGTAGTATTTGTTTGATTGCTGGGGCAAATGTCTTGCTCTTTCCCTCTACACTTGTAAAATGTGGATACTGTTTCTATTTGTAGTACTATAAGAATTGAAGTTAGTAAACCAAGGATAAATTGTTATCCCTTGGCCTGATAAGCATCTCATTTATACTGCTATAATTCCACTGAAAATGATCCCTCTCAATATTTACTAATTTTTCTTCATTTCACTTAAAAACACCCCTAACTTCTATAATCTTTAGAATATTCCACTGGTGTTTGTTCATTAAGCTTTAGTAAGTGATTTAAAGTAAAAGTTATTTACTGTATTTCTCTTTTGTTGGTGGCATCTATTAGTTTATTTGTATTGTGGTATCAGGAAAGCAGCAGGTTTTTTATAGTACAAATACACAGTAAAAGCATGGTACTATCCAAAAAGAGATCAAAATCTCAGCATTGGCTCAGAGCTCCTGGTATGACTGATGAAGTATACAAATTTTAAAATACAGTTTAAGAATAAATCTGTAGGCATCTGGCTTAAAGTATACAATAATATTAGGTAATATGTTCAAACTGCAGCAGACCTGAAAATGTAAATAATTGTTATAAATCTCCTATAGTAAGTCCTGGAAATTCCTCATGTTAATCATACTGTAAATAGAGAGCCATTCGCTATATCCCAACTAACTTGTTGCTCTTTTCTGCTTTGGCAATTAAAGATTGATCTCTGTTCAAGGAAATGTGATTTCTATTTTCTTGGCATAACTAGTAATCTTAAACTCTATCATCAGTTGCTGATCCTAATGGATATGTCCTGAAAGAAATAGAATTTTGTTCCACTACTCATACTGATGTGATAACATTACTTTGTACCTTTCATCTAAGCTTATAAGACATACTTGCAAATGCTGTTGAAAGCACATTATTATTATATTGCAAAGTTAAGCACAAGAAATTACACAAAGCATTGCTCATTGTCAATAGAGCAATAGCCTTTAGCTGGATGATAGAGTTTCTAATTGCACACTCACATTATTTCTTCACAAGTTTCATGCTGCAGTGAGGAGAAAAATCGGTGGTGCTTATTTGTGAGGAAGCATTTGATGCTGCATTTTCTCCTCAGGGTTTGAGACATGGCCCTCTGTGTCATTGCTGATTCTACGTCGGTCTGTCAGTCAGCTTGCTTTTCAATATCAGTTTGTTACCTAATTATGAATACATCTTTCACCTGTCAGAAGCCTAAGCTGTGTCACCCCAGGTTTGCAACTTGAAACCTTCCAGATGCCAAGTGTCAAAGACCAAGTGGTGTTCCTAAATGAGCCACGGCCCCCAGCCATGTGCAGCATGGCTGGTGTGGTGATGAGCAGTGCACAGATTAACAGTGAAAAGGCAACTGGGAATAGCTTTTGCAACAACTCTTGTCAGGGCAGCGCTATGTGATTTTACATCATGAGACTCTTCTTTCTCTTCTTGTAGACTTTAGGCTAATTAATTGCACAGTTTTCCATCTCCGCAGCCAGCAAGAAAGAGTGCTACAGGAAACAGGCCCAATCATCACACTTACACTGGACACTAAGCATCGGGGGAGTTACATAATCATTTAATTAGAGACTGTATTAATATAAATACGCACGAGCAGAAGTTAAGGCATCACAGGCAACCCTAATCCTGGCATTTCAAAACATGTAAAAATGCTTTATTATTTTATAGAAAAGAAATTGCACTTTTTCTTTCCTTTTTTTTCTGTTATATGCCATTTCCTGTAGTTTTATCAATGCATGTTGAATAAATACAAATGTCGTCACTGACATCTACAGACATCATCAGCAAAGCAGTAACTGTAGAAACTCCTGCCAGTTCAAGAAGACACGCCTGCTCGTATCATCAGGATGGTTGTCATCCTTTACATGGGCCATTTCTAGCCTTATTTCAAAGACAGTTGATAACAGCAGAGTAACAGTAAGACCTCAGTGGTTTTGTCTCACCTTAAAATCCCCCTCATTTTTCCTATTTAGGTTGCCTTCCTCAGCCCCAACCCTCACTGCCTGCCCTCCTGCAGCGAGGGTGCAGGGTGGATAATCTCCATTCTGTTCTTCAACTGTTGTGCATACTCAGCATCCCAGTTGCTCACCTGAAATCCAGTTTCAGCATCACCATCTACTCCCTTTGCTTCTTGCAAATCTGCAGATATATTTATGTTGCACACTTCAGTGCAGCGGATGCATAAATCACCTACCTCTACGTTTATATGCACAGGTACTGCAAGTATCTTAGTGGCAGCAGCACAGAGCTCTGATAGGTTATTTTTTTCTTGCCAAGAATTCTCCTTGTACAAGCTGGTCGACTTCTGCTGCCTGCTTTTACACTTGGCTGCACTTTCTTAAAGTATCCTGAAAGAATATGCATATCCAGTGCTGTGATGACAGTCGCCCTCAATGATTTTGTACCTCACACAGACTCTTTGATCTAGAAAGCAGTGTATTTGTATTTGGCAGGCAATACATGTTTTAAAATCAAATGCTTGTTTAATGAAGGGGAACACTCTGTGTGTCTTTTGATATTCTGTATCTGGATTCATCCCTGCTTATAGTACATGACAGATTTTGAAAAACAAAGCTGCTATGGCTTTCCTTTCTGTACTACTGCCTACTGGGATTGCAGATAGTACATTCTGGGAGAAATTAGAGCAGTGGCAGTAAAGACAATACCTTTTAATCTTTTCTTTAGAATTCTGAGTGAATATAGTTATAGCCTATAATTTTATGTAGAAGACAGTATGTGGCTTCACTAAGCCACACTGACTGATAAAACTGAAAAGCAAGGAAGAATTTATCTGAAAATTTCTAGAGATAAAATAAGAGCTCAGGGTAACACTTCCCTTCAACAGGAAAACTTTTAACTGAAGGTGGCACATCCAGAAGGTAAGTAAATGAAAAAAAAAAAAGCAAAAAAAAAAAAAGCAAGACAGGATTGTTAAGAAAATAGAAACTTTGATAGCTCAGACATCTGGTTTGGAAGAAAATAAGTCACTGTGACATAAGCCTGACTTGCCAAAAAGATTTCCACTAACATTAGTAGCGGCAAAATAGGTAATAATGGTGGTAACTGGATTTCTAAAGTTATGTTTCAGAACTTCTTACAGCATCCTTGTAGCAGTCAGAGCTCCTGTTTCTCTGAGGTTTTAATATGAACATAGGTCTGATAAGAGCCTCCTGGGACAGTTTTGCTACTCTCTCCCTAATGCGGGTCCCCCCATATGTTATCCTTTCATTCACAAATTTATTAATCTTCATGTAGAAATTATTTAGTTTCTTTTGTTACCATTACTCCCATTGAAAAGCTGTGCAAGAGCCTCAAAACTCTCTGTAGGCTAAAAATACTTTTCTTTTTTCCTCGGTTAAATGTATTAATGATCCATTTATGCCATTTTACATTTCTTATAAAAAACCCTGTCCTTTAGGTTGCATCTCTTTCTCCTAAGTGTCATTTACCATCTGATTTCTGCGTGGTCATTTTCCCTGGCAACTTTCATTTTTGCAGGCTATGTAGACTGCACTCTTCCAGTCATATGTCAGATTGGGGCTCTGTGTTCTCAGTTGTCATCCGAGTAGCTGTGATAAAGTGTGAATTCATCTCTCCTGAAGGGTACATAGACTATATACAGCATTTGAGATGAAAATTTAGCAATTTTTAAAACAGTAGTGTTCAGGTGTTGTTGCTGGAAACACCTCCCTTTTACATTCTTTGGGATAATTGCATTTTTCACAGCTATGCACGTTTTACCTCGTAGTTTGAGGGGCTGACAGTTTGCTGACAGTATTATCCCACCTGGGTACTTCAATGGACAGCAGTGTGGGGATTTCTGTAACTCCTTGCATATGTACACTTGACATACAAACATACATATGCACCCTATGTAAGCAGGAGCAAATTCACAAGGGAAGGAACATCCATCTCCTCCTCCAGCATCTCTCAGGTGTCATTCCCACATGCAGTTTAGTGCAGACTCACAAATTCATTCTAGCTCCTCAACTATATTTACCAGGGCTTTAGGGGGGGCAGAGGGGGCTGGTGTGCCTAAGCTCTGACAGCAAGGAGACATATCTTTGCTAGTTCTTTACCTACAATACAGTACAGTATCCATTTTTACCAATTTCTGTCTTTAATATTTAAAAAGAATGTTTCCATATTGTAGAGATTTCCTATGTAAGAGTAGATTTACAATGCTGATTTTATTTAAAAGTATGTATTTTTTAGCTTCTACTCTGAGGACAAATTATGCAAAACAAAATAGATTTAATGAAATTTTTTTCATTACTATAATTGTGGAAAACTCAGGGATCTTTTTTTTATCCTCCTGATAAATCTGACTCTTAACTGCATAATTAGGTGGCTGTAATAAAATGAAAAATTTCACTATCAAAAGAGAGATACCTGGTTTTATACCTCATCCAAGTAAATATTCTTTTGGTCTAAAATTACACAGAATATAGCAATGAAATATGATAGAAATTCAATCAGTGCTTGGGTTATGCATTTGTATGTCACTGCATCTCTTATTGATACAGACAGTTATCTTCTATTACCTGCAGATATGTTATGAAAACTTGAATTTATAAAGCCTGTAAAATTCTTTTGCTATGACCATGACCACCTCGGTGCCTTGTGTGTGACATGAAGGTGATGCTCAGTTCTTGGTTTCTAAGGAAAAGCAGGAACCTGACATGACCTGATCAATGAAAAATATTTAACTAATGTTCTCTAAGTTTCTTCTGTTCTAAAAGCTGAACAATACTAAAGTTGAGAAACCATGGACCAGATATTTTTTCTCCAAGCAGCTTTTACACAGCAGTCAAGCATTTCATAAAATCTCTACATTTAAAAGAGCCATCTCTTAATTCACTAAACACTACCAAATATGTCATTTTAGCTTTAATTTCCTCTTTCACGGTGGTGAAGATTAGAATGCCCTGGTAGTTATTACCATGTTTACTGACCAAAAAAACCTCAAATAAACATGATATAAACAACACATAGGGGAAGAGATTACAGTAATCAACACAATCTTCTAGTTACCTGCTGCCAAAGTCAAGTCAAATAACAGCTCGAAAGCACTATGAGCCACAAGGGTGAGATAAAGTTGATCTGTTAGTTGACCTAATGATATCTCCTTTCCCAGTGATTTGTATTCCACATCCATGTGGTCATCCATATCTCCTCTGACCTTCCCTCCATTCCCTCTCCTCTTCCCTTGCAGCCACCAAGGACAGGGGATGGCACACGGTGAGGCCGGTCATGATCTAAACAGAGTCTGGAATCATGCTGAATGGAGGCACTAATTAAGGTGCCCTTTCCATCATGCTCTTCTATCTAGCTGCCAATTATCAGAAAATTTGTAGGAACTTACAATGTTTGAGATCTCTGCCCATCTGTCAGATGTGTCTGAAAAGGGCCAGTTGTTTCCATCATTATCATGGGTCAGTGGAGATACAGGGTAGATGCAGAAACCTTCTTTCCTTAGGATAGCCACTTGAAAATCACCAGTAAATGAGATAAGTTTAGTAAAGGTTTTGTTTGTTACAGTTAAATAAATACATACATGTGGGGATGAATGTGAACAAGGACAGGCATTGCATTCTTTAAACTTTGACAAAAACAAGGGAAAAATCTCCTTCTGTAGCAGATGATGGCAGAGCAATTCCTGGTCCTGGACTGCTCTAAGGAAAATCAGAGTTTGAGACAATCCACCCAGAAAAAAAATAAAAAAAGCAAGCTTCTTGCATTTCCTTGGGAAGGACAGATCTCAAGAGAATTCTGCAGTGAATAACATTCATCATAGTGCTTATAACTCAGCTGCCTGCATGTTGACTGGAAAAATAGTCCTTTCCATCAATCTTAACCATTCTAAGTTGTCCTGCTTTTCCATGTAATACTCTGATTTTCCCTTTACACCTGTTGTCTTCATGAGCATATGTAGAACATTCTTCTATCCCATCATGGAGTGGGATGGGTGATGACATTACTAGTCTCACAGAAAACCACCAGTACTGCGATTTTCATTTGCAGAATCAAGAAACATCATCTGGGGAAATCAATGTAATGGTGCAATTTGGGTGCCGGACAGAAGAGGGTGCTCTTCAGATAGCCTGAGATAAAAGAAGACCTTGGCTATGGACCCTGAAAATAGCCAGAGGTCGGCAAAGGAGTGCAAAAGAAAGCTTTCCCAGTGCAGCGAGGCTGTACAAGCCCATGCAGCTTACACTGTGTGGCCCAGAGAAGGGCTCACTTGCATGCTGCAAGCTGCTTGGACACTTTAATAAAGACTGCCATAGAGCTCCATGTGAGCAGCAGGAGTATGAAATTCCTAGTCCCTGGACTAGTGTTTGGATGCAGATAGAAATCCTGAGTATGGCGTGCTGGGTGCGAGCTATGCTGTTAATATTTCTGCTGCATTCAGAAGGTGGTTGCTAGCTTCTGGATTTAATGTTGGGTATGCACAGTGGAGTCTCCATACTGTTTGAATCAATGCTTTAGAAAGTTGTCACTTAATCAGAATGTATCCTATAAACCACCTGAGGAAACCTTGGCTGCCTGCATGCAGATGGGATTTTTGACTCCTACTGCTTGTATTCCCTGACATGTATATTCCTACAGGGAGGAAATTGGGATTGGCTGCATTGAACAAGCAAAAATCCTTCCACGTTGTAAAAAACTCCCATAACATTGATTCAAGTTTAATCAATTACACAAGGTAGTTCAGAGAGTAGTTACAGCTGTGCCAAGCATTTTATTCAGAGTTAGAATTTGACTTAGTGTGATAACCAGGCAATAAACTCTGAGTCAGCTGTCAATTTCTGTAGAAATGAGGCATTGCCAGAGCTTAAAGATCTTCTCCAAACATTTCTATCATATAAATCATATCTCCTGAGTGGATATTTCAACTGTTTTTTGACAAGGAAGAAAGAAAATATTGTCTTTAGGTAATCTGGGGAAGGAAATAAAGCTGTAATGATTGCAAGCCAACCATGTCTACAAATGGGATTAATGCAAATGTTCAAGGTGCAAAGATGTTTTTAAATCTCAATTTACACTCTGTGTTTTGCAAATTAAAAGAGCCCTCACTGCCCTTACATGATCCTTAACAGATCATTTTTTGTTTAAAACATATGCCATATGTTTGAAGCTGAATCTACTTCTTTTAAAGAAACTAATGATCAATGTTTGCTAAAAGCAGCCTGGAATCCAGTGTCAGGTGATGAGTCATGACCAGACATACTAAAATGTATCAGCTTAGCAGAACAGAAATTTCACTTTTTCAAATGCCACTTCAGATGCACCTGTCTTTTCAGGACAACATATTTTCTCCACTGGAACTGAATAAGGTGCAGAAGAAGCAGCTGCTGTAATTATGCAAGCCCCAACACCAGGACCATTACAGGGATTTTAACCTTCCTCAATTCTTACACGATGGCATGAAAAATACATTCCAAACTATGTTACACCTCTAAAACTGCTCAAAGCATGAAATCTGAAGTGTGTCCTGAACAAACATAGCACAGCTTAATTTTGAATTGGTGAAAACCATAATTATGAGTTGCCAGAGTTTATAATATTGTGATACATTATCTTTGATGCATGAGGTAGAAATGCCTCGGGACAGTGTTTTGTTAGCCCCGTTTACCCCATTTACATGAGGTCAACCCTGAGAAGACTATTATGGGCTTTTCAAGAAAGTTACAAAAGCGAAGGGAAAAGTATTACAAACTTGGAGAACAAATACTGGCTTGTATGGAAGTAATAGGAAAAGGAACACCCTGTCATTCGTCCGTAAACTCAGCTTCACGTGGATGATGTTCTTTTATCCATTAATGTACAATCAACACTGAAAAGACTCAGATAATTGCAAGGTAGTATTATATTCTTTATATATGACATTGAAAACAAATCAGGAGATGAAAATGTGGTGTTTAACTGCTTGGCTTGTTCATCTTTGTCTTCCACAAATACTCTGAACACTCAGAAGTACTGTCTTCTACTATGGAAGCAGCTGAACAGATCAGATCGGTCTTTGCTGCAGTTTCAGAAGAATAATGTCTCTGCCTGTTTAGTCTGTCTTGTTGAGCAGAAATTACATGGTGTCCTGACAGCAAAATAGACTAATAATCATAACAAATCTAATTCATCTCTGCTATACTTTGAACTGGACTGAACTTTCTCTGCAAGACAGGGGAATAACTCATAAATGTATTATTCTGGATGAATTAGAGGCAAAATCAATACACTTTGCTCATGATGCACATCAGTGGGTTGTCATAACAGTGATTGTAAGTTCTTCATCAGTAGCCAAGGCTGGATGCTGAAGCTACTCTAAAAGTTTCTCTCACCTGACAAAACAAGCATGAGTTGGTACAGGCCAATACCACCCTATCTCTTTAATTGAGCAAATGTAGGAAAAGCTGGCAGTTGATATTATAGACCTTGTTGCTCATTTGCCATTGGCTAATGCTACGGTGACTTAGATTATTTCTTCAGTAAATGGCCAGAAGTAGCCTCTATCACAGGTCTCTCTGCTTCTGTCATGACTTTTAAATTTACTCTTTTCAGTAGAGAAAGAAGCTCAGAAAACTAATGTCCACAAACATATGACAATTCCCATCTTTGCAACTTCAGTATTTTTCCTGATGAAAAGAGGAGTCATTGCACATGGACAAAAATCAGCATTGACTCCTCAGGCTACTGAAGAACTGAATGCTACAATAAAACTCTGAAAGATAAGAGATTGATAAACCAAAAGGAAAATGTAGGGGAAACTTTCACTTCAAATTTCCTAAAATATGAACAGCCAGATGAAATGCAGGAAAGCTGGAAGAGGTTTTCAAAGCAGAAGGTAAATGCTGTTCAGTTACAGGGACTTAGAGCAGAAACACCAATGTACTAAGATTCAACAGAGACCATCCAGTGGAAACAGGAAGAATGAAAAATGTTAGATTAGTTTTGTGCCACCAAGGATCTTCCATTTGCAAAGAATCTGTTTGTGAGAATACAAAACCCTGATAGGTAAGGGGTTTGGAGTTTACATCTCAGTGCTGTTTGAAGGGAAAAAAAGGACCTATTACTACAGCTTATTTGTTGGATAAAAATGAAGAGTTCTTCACTGTGCATGTCTTACCTGTGGCAATGTGGAGATGTTTTGGCATGTCCACGTCTAATCTGTGCTTTGTGTTCATCTTTTCAGTGTAAGATGCACAACAGGAGTTGGAGAACAAACATCCTGCCAAACCTACTTAATCACTTCCATAAGATATAAGCAGTGCTGTACAAGTCCTGAAGGAGCCTTTCATGGGAATTACTTAGTTCTACATCAGTTTGTCAGTTTGTTTCTTGCTTACTTGTCTACTGACTTCCTGGCTACATAATTAGTGAATATTAATGGAATAAACTTCAGGTACTTCTTTCTACTTGGCTAGACAATAAGTAATCATGTTGGGCAAATGGGTGCCCCCAGTGAAAGAAGGGCTGATGTGTGCATGCAAGAGTTACCAGCTCTGGTTAGTCTGCTGCTACTCCATCAGCAAGCGTATTTGTAGGGCAGGCACATCTTACATGGTCTTGCATAGTAAGAGATTTGGAGACACAATGGAGATCAGGAGGTAATATGGGTTGGGATCTCAGGTTTAAATACAAGTGAGGTCTTGTAGACACTGTGAGGGTAGCTCTGGTGTTTCAGAGTGAAGGATTTAAGGGGAGGATTTGTAGTGTATGAGATTCCATAATAGACCAGGATTCCCTAATTCTGCTGCTTGTTGAATGACAACAGTACGAAATTACACAGAAACATCTGCAGTGATGAAATGTGTCCAAGGCCAGTCTGGAAAATCAAATCAGCAAGGCAATTGTGGGATTAGCCAAAGAGGTAGCCTGGCACAGGCATATCTGTAACGCAGCTCAGGCAAGGGCTGATAGCTAGGGCCTGAGCTCAGATGCAGCTTCTGAGCCAAGGGGCAGAGGCCCCACATAACACATCCTGCAGCTCTTTCTCACATGCTTTTCAGAACAGTTTGATCCCAAGTTACACAACTCCATTGTATCAAAGCTGACTTTGAAGACTGTCAGTCAAACCCCTGTGTGGAGGGCAAAGAGGAAAGAGATTGTAGCATGTGTTTGTGCACTTGTGGCCTGACACCACACAGTGAAATAGGTTTAAGGATGTAGGGTTGTTGGTTTGTTTAACATTGGACTTGAGCTCCTAAATCTGTTGTTTCTGGAAAAAAAAAAATGCATAAAGGACTGAATTCCCATTTACTCAAGAAACCAGTGATCCAGCTGTGGTTTCTCATACACAGATAAAATTGGCTTCTATCCTAGTAAGAATTTCACCATGTCTAGTAATTTCACACCATACCTTGCTTTGTGTCTGCAGCTTCTGAGTTGGTGACCCGTTGTCTGTAAGGGAAAGACCATCTGGTTATCAGAAAATCCAGCTAAAGCCGTAGCAGAAAAGTTAGAAGGTGGAAGGGTTGCTTCTGATCACCCTTAATTAGAAAAAGCAAGCTATTATGGGATACCTTGAAGGAGTTGTTTGAAGTTGTTGAAATATGCTGGCTGAACTATGTGGTACCTGATGCAGGTGCTTGGGTAGAAGCACAGGTATATGAGTGTCCTTGTGTAGACAAGTTCTCAGTCATATATTCACAGAAGTGTTTATCACTGAACATTACTGGACAGGAAGGTGATTTTGCATTGGGTTTTAACACGTGTAGGCTTCAGGCATTTTAATTAGACAGAGTACTGGTTTGCTGCCTAAATATTCCTAAATCCTCACTTCCTGAGCTTTATGCTTTGATCCAGCAGTACTGCATGGAAGACCTTGGCAACAGGGGAGAACTTGTTGCATGTAATTGTCAATAAGGGGCTATTACTGCTCAAGTGAGCACTAGAAGACATACAAGGAGCTCTCACAGGATTTGAATTGCTCTGGAAAAGGATTTGATATTTGAAAGATTATTACAGAGTTCCCATCTTTTCTGACCTCTGCCATAGACTGTAATACACTTTCTTCTTTTTTTTTTTTTTTTTATTATTACTCTGAATATATTCCAGCTGCTGGAAGAAATTAAGCACAGCATAGTTATATTAAAGGCAATAGAAGTCTTCAGTTTCATTGTCATTGCAATTTAAACTGTTTGTCAGTAAAAATGAACAGTTATATTGAATGTGAAATGAGGCTTATGAGAATGTATGCCTGTGCCTTGCATTATACTCACAGGTTCGTGTTTCTCATTGTATTCAGTTACCCTCCCCCTGTGGATAAGCAATAACATCATTAGCACATCAGCAGAGGGAATATTCAGAGAAAAACAGCATGTCTTTTTTTTTTTTTGAATGGTGATAGATCAGAATTTCTCTCCAACTGTGGAGACATTTTAACTTATTCAGTGTCATATACAGCTAGTATTTCTTATAAAAGGCAGATACAAACCTGTGTAGTTAAAGAATTGTTTCCCAAGACTGCTTCTGTGATGGGTGTTTATCTTTGTTCTGTCACAAACTGTTACACTGTGCCCATCACTCCACTGTGTTAGTATTAGAGGGAGCTCAATAATGTTGGACCAGATGCAGTTACAATGAATATCATTTCCCATGAGTAATTAATTCTTCTGTTACAGTGTTTATCTCGCTTTGGTTGAATTTTTCCAGCTTCAGTTTCCATTAATTTGTTGTCTTCTTCTGCTAGATGACAGACAGGATAGGAAAATGCCTTTTTTTCCTATGGTTGGGGGGGGGGGGGGGGGGGAGCAAAAAGAGGCTGCCTCCGCCCCAGTTTTCTTGTTTGTTGTTTTCCGGACCTGACTGTGCCTAGTAGTTGCAAATTGTTTTGGTCCCTGCTTCTTTTTTGGGTAAACGCGGTTGGTTCCCTCTAGGAGAAAACCTGTGTGTGTCTGAAGGGTTTACTTCAGTTACTGTTCCAGATGGGAGCAGAGGTGAGACTGCACTAAATTTAGCCCTTTGCTCTCACCCCAGTCCTTTATCTCTGCCCAACATCATCTCAACCCCTACATGCCCTTATGGTGTGCAGCACATGCCCTCTGCATCATGTTACAATAACACTGTCCTCACATTTATTTTCTTTTTGGCACTTGGAATGGAAAAAGATGGGGGGGGGGGGGAAGTGATGTTTTAGGATTGCAAGGGCAACAGGGTAATCTTGAAATCAGTGCTGTGCACATGAGCATAGCCACTGCTGCTGTTGGTCCTGAGTCTGTACATGAGTTGCTCTACACCCCTGGGCTGGATGGTTGCCTGGGGAGGACACCTTTAGAGGAGCTGATGTTGCCATCGAGGCAAACTCCCTTCTGTGACAACCAAACGTTTCCAGTGATGTAACTGGGCTGCTTTAAATGCATTTCAAGGTTGATGTGGCCACAGTGTAGCCAGTGGAGGGAAGGGATTTTTGTAGTTATACCGCCACAATAAGGTGGGACTTGCATAGGGGTGTGACTGGTGGTAATGAGAGCTGTGCAGGTGAAGACAAATCCTGCCTTGTCTTTCTCTCTGGCTCTTTGTATGATGATGTTCAGATCAGCAAAGGTGAAGAGTTTTGCACTCTATATTTCATGTAGTTGTGGTGAGCAGTTATCCATTATTTTTTTAAAAAAAGAAAATCACATTTTCCTGTCTATCATTCCATCTCCCTCTTAGTAAAAGTTATCCTTGAGTGAACAAAAAAGTGTCAGGGATATACCTTGGGTGACAAACCTTGAGCTCTGGAGGCAGGACAGACAGTTCTATATTTCAAACGAATCAAATTATTCTTGTAAATTTTGAAAAGTATGTCCTTAATAAACTGATTTTTTTACAATTATGTTTAAATTTCTGAACAATGTCTTCCCTGTTGAAAAATTATAATCATGCTCATCATCTGTAAGGCTGTTCACTAGAGAAGCATGCTGCATCAGGTAGAGATGAAGGCCATGATTACTTTTATAAACTAATGGAGTTCTGAGTTTTTGTAGCTCTGTTTGCACGTTAGCCTGAAATGAACTTTCTTGTTCAGTGGTTTCATTTGTATCATCATTTTATGTCACCAAACCATAAAAAATACACACTCCAATTCCCCAATCATTTTGGAGCACTTACTGAATTAGAAAAAGATTTCACGAATGCTTCTCAACTGAGTGTTTTCTGCCTTGATTTAAAGTATTGGCTTACTTTATGTATTAACATAAGACTTTAGTCAGTTATGATGCTTTTCAGCACATTTTCAGTCTTTTGCCCCATAACTGTTTTGCCTTTCCATGTCATCTGCAGGGACAGTCTCAGCCCTGGTAAATTGCTGCCCCTGTTAAGGCCTGATCAACATGCAGTTATATCAATGTGAGAAGAATGTGAGGTGGTAGGGTTACAATTTCTTTTCCAGTAGAGCTACGTTGTGCAATGCCTTGCATGTACCATTTATAGACTCTAAGCACTATAGCTTATTCTGCTGTTCTCTCCGAGAACAAACTATTACAAGGTGAGCGTCTTTTAACTGATATACCAGGAATGGGACAAGCTAATCATACTCTTCTGACTTCTGGAGAATAAAACCAGTGTAGTTTTGGT
Organism: Megaceryle torquata; assembly: GCA_024611175.1. Taxonomy (NCBI): domain Eukaryota; kingdom Metazoa; phylum Chordata; class Aves; order Coraciiformes; family Cerylidae; genus Megaceryle; species Megaceryle torquata. The sequence goes on from JANIJG010023226.1 coordinate 26,837, forward strand.
GTGTAAACACATTCTCCTAAGCCAAAAGCTTAAAACCTGATCCTTCGGGTCCCTGTGTTTCTCCATTGCTTTCCTTCACCCCTATTTCAGGCCACGTATATGAACTATGAAGATAATGGCATGCTGTATATCGGGTGTCTCCAACAGCTGGCAACACACTTGCAGTACATGCATAGCACTGGTATTTCCAAATGCAAGAGTGAACTCAAAGACTTGAAAGGTTTGTTAAGGTTTGCTCATAAATTATGCTTTTTCTGGGTGGTGTTGCCCTGTGTTTTAAAGTTTGAAAAAGACATTCATTGTTTTCAAGCTGAGTAGATGATCAGCCCTGAAAAGCCAACACTGCTGACCACATACCAGCACTTTTTGAAGTCTTGAAGGGCACTTTGGGATCTATTTTTTGTTGTTGTTTGTTTTTTTCTTTGCCAATAGTTATATAATACAGTTTCCATTTTAATTTCATATAAAAATGTTGTGCCTCCTATCTTGATTTTTTTTTTTTTTTTTTTGGTAAGGAAAATATCTATGAGGAGAGGTAACTGGAACAAAAGGAAAAACCGACATGATAGAATCTGGAAACCGTATAGCAAAGGTGCTTCTCATTCCTTTTATTGAAAACTATGCCTTATATTTTTACTATTGTATTGTAATATATTTCTTCATATTGCAGGTTATTATTAAGTATTTTCAACTATTGTTTTGTGTACCTTTTTAAAGTGACATCATTTCAGCCATTTACACAATGATTTCTCTGATGGTAGTAAATGGAAATCCCAGCTGGATTTCTGTCTTTGGTATGCTTATTACTAGACAAACAGAGCAAAATCAAATGGTTGTGTCTTGCAGCATACTGTCTGCTTTAAATACTTAATATGCTCACTCTAAAAAATGTTTACAACTTACAAAATAAATTTTAGGTTGATCTTGGAGGATTTGCTGCAATATACAAATAAATTATTTTTCCTACCTAAATGCAGTGGAATAATTTCAGCAGTCACTTGCTGAAGTGTAGCTGTCTGAAGTTCAGCCTATTGAAAATAATATTTAAATCAGATGACATAGATGGTTTTGGATAGAATTCAGATAATTTAGTTCCATTATTCAATCAGAGCATGACAGGCATATGCATTTATTGATGAAATACTGCTCACTGGAAGAGTCAATGCATACAGAAAGACCACTGGAAGCAGCATCTGCCACTGTCAACAGATTAAAATCAAGGGAGACTTTCAAATACGTTTCTATTAATTGAATATATAATCATTTTACTTAGAATCATTTTAATCACACTTAGTCTCAGGGTCCTTATTAGGCACTTACATGGATGAAGTGTCCATGATCCTGGAATAAAATAGGATTAGAATATGGGGGAATAGCAGAAAAGACATTTAAAAGGAGTGATAAGTAACATAAAGTAACCTAGAGTAAAGTGTTGTGCAGTTCTCACAGCACAGTTGTGAATGTGAAATCAGAGCAACTACATCTTCACTGAAGACTTTCTGGGACATTTGGGGTTTTTTTTATTATTTGTGTACATAATAATATAACATAAGCTAGCACATACATAGAGATTATCTAGATTTTAGTCAAGTATGCTATGTTCAGATCAAGCTACGGTTGCCTGTCCAGAGTTCTGTTGGTCTATAATCTGTCTTCTGCTCTGGGTGAGCAAGTATTTGTTCATGCCTAGGTTACACAGTCATTATCAGGCTGTCAGGTCTTAATTTTGAGCACTTGCTCTTGCATTCTGGCGCTTGTCTTTTATTGAAGGCTAGAATACTTCTGTAGATCACATTGCTTGAGAGAGTTGTTCTTATTAATTTGCTTCAGAAAAACTAAGAAGTTAAAAAATCAATTAAAAAAATTCACATGCTGAGTGAAATAGATTTCTGTTTCATTCCATGGATTTGATTGAACTCTGGGACAAGATCAAAAACATGTTAAGAAATGGCAATGAGCAGAAACAAAGCAGTATGAGAAAGAGCACTGCTTGCAACTGATCTAAGGCAGAAGAGCCATTTTGCAGCCAGGGATGGAGGACAGACGTGCTATTAAAAAAGCCCAGATTGTGACTGGGACACCTCAGGGGAGAGACTGCTTCCAGACACAGAAATAAATCTTGTGGGCAGCTTCAAACCATGAACAGCCTGGACGGTGTGGCAGACAACAAACCCTTCCCAGAACAGCTGGAGAGCATCGCAGCAGAACCTGAGTGGGCTGTCATTTTCCAAGCAAATAGAAAGTGCTTTGTTAATTTTAAGCAGGAATCAAGTGCGCCGGTCGCTGCTGCAGCTGCAACAGCTGCCTTCGCTTGGGAAGAAAAGCCACAATTGGCAGAAGGTAAATGGGTGAAACTTGAGTCTTGTTCTCGAAGGTGAGAATATGTGAGGACAAAGGGGGGAAACGTTTGCCTCCTCTCCCTGCTGCCATGGAAGGAAGCTGTTGTGCTGCAGAGGTGTGAAATCTGGAGTGCAGCACTTGAGCTGCATAGTAAATACTAAAAAGTGAAAGCCTGTAGGCACAGCGGGGTCACAGGCTCTGGCAGGCATCTGCAGGCAGAAAATGCCTTTTGTCTTTGGGTATGAGAGGTTGGTATTAGGCAGAGCTGGTCATAATCTGTTCAAGTCACAAAGGCCTTGTCAAAAAACCTCCATAAGAACACAGAGAATGTTTTCATCTACAAATACACATTTACAAGCAGACTACACCTCCAACTTTAGTGGTGGCAGACACGCAGTCGTAGCATTGGATAGCAGCATTTCAGGGGAATAAACTGCATTAAACAGAAACTCATTTATACATATATTGATCTGAAAAGAAAATACAAACAAATAAAGCTGTCTGGACACAAATGACATGTGGATTCTGATTAACTAAATTATTTGTGAAGTCTTAAAGATTTGTCCAAAAGATATTGTCACAGAATGATCAGAACAGTGTTACCCAGCTCTACCTTGACAGTTAAAGGGGTAGGGTTCAATTTTATTTGCCTTTTGAAGGAAAAAAAGTACAGAGATTCCTAAAATGTTACATTAAAATACATGAAAATGGATATATGAAGCAGAAACAAGCAAATGTGTCCAAGCTGGTAGTAGGGAAACTGCTGACCTCCTAAAGCAGAACAGGTATAGATTTATTGAGACAGGCTGAAAAAATAATCTAGCTCCACTTGTTGCTTACCAGCAGTAGACTGCCACCATTCAGCAGTCCATCCAGATGATTAAAGGAAGATTATTCAGCCCACTCACCACTTTCTTAAAAGGAAGAGGGTAAGGGAATCCCTTATCTTGCTCAGTAGTGATACTCCCTGGTAAGGATGAATAGCAATTCCCTCTTCCCACACCACTTCAAAGGAAAAGCAGGGATGGAGTGAGGTACATGTCCCCTGAGATATGACTTGACTACCAGCAACTAAAGGCTACATCAAATTAAGCCTCTGCCTACTGCAGATTAGAAAAGCTGTGGGTAAGTGAGATTTGATAAGATCTTACCATCTGCTTGCTTCTCTTCCTTGCATCTTAGAGCACTTTCTGCACGATATTAGGGCCAAGACCTTCTTTTCCATGTTCTCTATTACACACCCATCAGTCACTGATCATACCTATCAGGGAAGATGTTTCCTTGACAGAGGTCTCCTCACAGGTCTGGCAGAAGAGCAGCTGGCATCAGTCCAGAGTCCCCCTTGCCAGGCGTATCCCCACTAACATGCAGGGACAAGCTCAGTCTTCAGAATTGGGACTGGGGTCCAGATAAAAGAGTCCAGATAAAAGGGTCCAGGCCAGGCACAGGTGTAGCTGTGATACAGCTGCAGCACATTTCAGGCAGGAACTGAAGGTGAGAGCTTCAGCTTAAAGCCACAGCTTCCTGGGAGGTAGGACAGCCCTTGCTGAGATTTCTTTCTTTCTCTCTTTAAAGGTCATGTGATGTACTATCTCAAAGTTGCCCCTGAGCCCAGGAGGCTGAACCCCCAAGAGCTCCTTGGTACTCTGCAGAACTTGTTTCACCTGTTTCATCAGGGACACCATACTGTCTGCCATTGACAGCTGACCCTAACTTTCATTCCTTCCTCCTCGTTGTGGTCTTCAGAACTGCCTCATGTACTCTATGCTATCACTAAATTGGGTTCAAGGCCACTAACGCTTCCTTTGCTACAAGGTCAGCTTTCCCCTAGTCCTTTGCTTGCCATCTTATGTGGGTAGGTGGTTCTTTGAGCCTCCAGTGCTACATGAACAACAGTGCTTTCTGCTGAGTCTGTAGACTGTATTTGCAACTGAGATTGATGATAAACCTTTAAGGAGATTCTGTTTACACATTAAGTACATTCTGGTTTGCTGCAGGCTACAGTTTATTGGGCGTGACTTTAAGTAGTTTGCAGAGGAGTACAGCAGAGCTGTACAAATATTGGCTACTATGACTGTCAATCTTGCAGGTGGGAATGTCAAAATAAGAAACAAACTATTAAAAATACATTGAGTTAAACACTAGATCAGATTTAGTGTTATCAAGACAGAAAACAGAACAAGTGAAACCTAGATTTTTAGTACCTAAAATTAATTCACCTTTTGGTTTGAAAAACCCAAGATGATAAGGCCATTGATATCAGAAATGCTGGGGACTCCCAGAGAGATGAAGACTCAGGTAAAGCAAACCACCAGTGTGGCAATTGGAGTTGCTGTTCTTTATGAAAATGAGACCCTGCACATACCTACTGTAGAAAATAATGTTTGGAAAAGTAGTGCTACCATGAGAAATACCCAGTGCTTACAAGGTTGGTTTTTGGTTTTATATCACAAGGATGCAGGTTATGGAGAAATAGTGCCTTATTTAAATACCAAGAAGAAGGGTGATAAGGGCATTGATTCGAGTGTTTTCTGTGAGAAGGTGTCATGCAGCAGGTACAGTATGGAGCAGCCTTAACAGCAAGAGATGACTGCTGCTGAATACAGCAACAGTGGATTTACTGCCACTTGACAGAGTTGGTGTTGATGCTTCCAGGCAGTGCCTGTAGGGTCAGGCAGCATTTCAAAATAATTCAAATACCATCAGCTAATGCACTAACCAGTATGTGAAATTCTGAATTATGTTAATGTTGTCAGCATTGCTGTGTTTGGGAAAAGAAGTTATGAGTAACTGTCTCCCAGAGGGGCTTTCCCAGAAACCCCTTGGGAACAGATTTTATTCAGAATTTCATATGGAAGACTAGAACTTAAACCATGAAAGAAACAGATCTCTTTAAGTTTTCTGTTTCTTTAAAGCATCATAACTAAACAGATGCTGTACAAAGCAAATCTAGGCAAGGTGGGATTTAGAGGCTTACATTCCCTGTGTAATTTAAATGCTTTTGAAAAATCCTACTCATTGCAAAATGTATTTGTTAAGGGGTATCAGAAAGCTTGATAAAATGAACAGAGCTTAAACTAGCTGCTTTGGGGAATACCTTGGTAACGTCTGTTCTGCAGAGTAGGAGGTGGTGTTTGTTGAGTTAGAGAGAACAACACTGCTGAGGCTACAGCCCCTGGCAGGTGAAAGGTCGTGTTCTTGTGCCCATGCTCTTCCACCATGGATACGGGTGAATGTTCATAGAAGATTGATGTCTTGGTCTACTGGCTGAGAATTGGTACCTATTTCCAACTTCCTTTGGTATTTTTTTTTAAATAGGCTTTTCTCCAGAAAAGGTTACTTGCTATGCCATGTATGCAGTTTAACCAGTACTGTTGTGCCATTGGAAATACTGGCTTATGGGGAATTTCAGTGCTGTGCACGATGAGGGATTAGACATATATGTGGTAGATGACACGGTTCTTGATGTCTATTAAGGATGACTTCCCCACCATGTAGTTTGCACTTTAAAAACACTAATGGACACAGATGAAAACATGATTAGCAATTGCAAATTACACTTCCAAAATAAATAAACCCCTTATCTGTTAAATCAATAAGCAGTGATTTGATTAATCTGATTCTGAGGATTAATTCTGTAAACCAGTTTACTGTTCAGATATGTAGAGGAAAAAGGAAACTTGAAAGCTATATTAATATATGTTCCACTCAGAGCAATAAATGTGTTTTAAAACTTGAGTGTATCAGAAAATCAGTTTTGGCCTGAGGTTTTTAAAGCTTTCGGTCTATTAGGTTATAGGGATGGCAAAAAAAAAAAAAAAAAAAAAAAAAAAAAAAGGCATTTAATTTAGGAAATAAATGCTACATATTCTAATAAGTCTTTAATTGCAATACAAGTGAATACAGAATGTGAGCTTATTTGAATAGCAGGAAAAGTAACAAAAAGTGTTCTTGTCATACAAGGGGGGAAAAAACCTTGTTTGGTAAAGATCTTTCCTTTAAATTCTGGAATAACATTTGTAATTCTTATAAGAGTTTTGGCCAGGCATTTGTTTTTAAAAGGGCTGTTTGTCCTTAAACTGAGATGTGAGAGCACCTCTGTTGTTAGAAAATATTCTCTAAATTAATGAGGTGAGTTATTCCATCAGACAGAGAACAGATGTACCACAGATTAAATCACTGCCCTGCGGAAAAACTAAGGAATGTTATATGGTAACATAACGGATTGTACTGGAACATGTACTGTGTGAGTGGGCTCTTGCATCACTCATAACATCTAAGGATCTGTCCACTGTGGATGTAGACACTGATGAATAGTTTCCCATTAGGAAGACTCTCATACAAAAAGTTTCAGTGACTGAGCATCTAAGTTTGGATAAGTGTTTATATTACTGAAATCAGAGATGTAAATATGCATATACATATTCCAAAATCCAGTTGTATATTGTTTTAGTTATAGTATTTAGAGGTGAAAATATAATGCAAATTCTGTATTCCTTTCAAATGCATAGTGAGTCCTTAGCTGCACATCATTATATACGAGCAGTGACCTCTGCCCTGTGAATGTTGTTTCCTGTTGCCTTTCTGCCACTGTGACAACCCTTCTGTATGTTGCCAAGGCTTTGTGTTCAATCAGGATATCTGAGTCCTGAAAATCATCTTGATATTTCCCTCTTCAAAAAACAGCCATAAGTGAGTGAGCCAATAATTGGTTGATTAGCTTTCTCTGGAGATTTTTTTTTTTCTTAGAGTATGTTTTTATTGATTTTTTTTTCCTTCTAGCTATAGCACAATACAGTAAAATGACAGAAACAACGTTTCTAATTAGGTGATTTCCACTTAAGCAGCATACAAAAGAGAAATTAATTTTTCTTCTCTATCATTGAAATGAGATGGTACAAAAAGGATGTTTTAGAATTACCCCTTTTATCTATCATGAAGTCTCTCTCTTGGCCATGTATTCATTTTATCACTGGGCAATATAGGGGGGAAAAAATCAACCAACTTAAACCCTTTTTTTCATACAGTCCCATGACTCTAGCTTCATCTTGCTGATTTAGCTAGCTGCTAGTTGTTCTATACAGGCTTTCTAAATATCTCCCATTATATTTTTGTCTAATTAAAAGGGAAAAACCCCAAGAGTGAAACTCAAACAGGAAGAGGTGTCTTGCGTCTCATCCAAGCCTTTAGTTAGACCACCAAGTAATGACTTTGCCCATCAGCAATGTGTCATGCTGCAAAATAACAAACTAGTCCAGAGATTACTTTTTTTCCTGCAGCAGTGAGGAGGAGAATAGGGAAAGCCTAATCCTGCTGAGCTCTGTCTTTAGTGGCCCATCCTCATCATATGTGCTGTGTATTGTTGTGCTTATATATTCCCTTTTACTTTTCTTCCCATCTTGATGGACATTCAACCAGCTACTTTTCCACCAAAGAAATTGTTTTTTCAATTTTCCAACAATCTTTGTTTATATGAAGTCACTTCCGGGCTCATTCATCTAAGGTTCACTTCACAAAAAGAGCATCAATGTGCTATAAATGCTATAAAATGCTTTCTAAACAAGTGTCAGCATCTTATTTCTTCACCCTGTGTAATTTTTTTAACATCTCCTTTCCTCTCCTTATGATGTAAATTGCATTTGTGGCTTTTCCTTAGTTCCCAGAAATCCCAGAATTTACTTTTTTTTTTTTTTTTCTGATTGATGAAGCTTTTAGACTGCTGTAGGACTTCTGGCTGAAGTCGACTTACTCCAGATTTATTCCAGCATAAGCAACATCAAAGTCAGGCCCCGCCGCTCACTTGCTGTGTGATAGTTATACTTTTATTCCTGTTTTTCTTCCCTTTGTTGTTATTTATAAGCAACAGTAGATTTAAGTTCTTTGAAGCAAAAAAGCATTTCCTCATATGAATTTGTACAGTTGGTAACATAAAGCTATCCTGTCTTTGGTCTCTCTGTAATGACTACAGTACTATGTACTACACTGTAAAAACAATAAAACAAATAAAATACAGCTGGTGGCAAATACAATTGAGTACACTAGGGAGGAAAAGGTTTCATTAGGGAGTGTTGTTTTGACTTCCCTTCTCATCTAGGTAAAGATACATCTTCAGTTTTAAAACTGGATCAGCAGACCTTGTCTGTAGGCAGCCAGCAGAGCTATGGTTCTGTCACACCTACCTCATCTCACCTCTTTTGGCACTTAGCATTCCTGAAGAGCCTGTCAGTGTCACCCACTCTCTACCTCTGCTCAGCATATATATAAGCCTAAAAACCATTCCTCACCTATTGTTTCCCCTCTTCTCTTGAAGCATTTAATGTAAAAGCTTGGCACAGTCTTGCCTGAATTACCTGAAGTCATACAAAACAAACAGCTGGAAGATGAAGAAATATAAATTGTGGTTCCAGTTATCTTGCTTATTTATACTGACTGAACTGAATTGAGGGTAATTCTGCAGTAGATCAAGATGAGAATTTGATAGTAGGAATTGTAACTTCTGGTGCACTGCTCAAAGTTTTACTTGGTGTTGTGGGTTTTGATTTGTTCCATGTAGAATTTCAAAGCTTTAAAAAAATTATTATTCTCTTCTGCCTTCCTCAGCCCATCTTTAGCTCAGTTCATTTTTATAGCACTAGTGGTTCATACTAAAGTTTGGGTTTGGTGTTTTTTGTTTCTTTGTGTGTTGGTTTTGGTTTTTTGTTTGTTTTTTTTTTTTTTGTTTGTTTGTTTGTTTTTGTTTTGTTTTTAAGCAAGCAAAAAGCTGAATATAGATTTTTCACAAAATAAGTGAAACTGATTTTTTTTTTTCTGTCAGTTTCTACCTATGCTAAATCAGATTCTCACCAGAATCAGAAGGTTAATCTAGAGACAAGACATCATGTCACCCTGGGAAGTCAAACAAGCCTAGTCCTTCTATTTGAAAAGGATTAAATCTTTTCTTCTTTTGGCTGTGCCTGAGGCCTACAGTGAGCAAGCCAGTCAGTGCACAGATCCGCTCTGTAAATAACGATCTTCAGGATACATCATCCGTCTGCACTTTGATCATTTACTCTCCTTCCAGGACTGTTTAATTTCTGGAAGTGACCAGGCATAGTGCACAGTACACACCTGTGCTCGGTGCAGAAGGAGAGAGGATAGGTGTACATCCATCCTGAAGATACCACTAACTGAAAAGCGCTAGATCTTGAATGTCAATGGCAATGTGCTTGAGGATGGTTATGTCTGGAAGAATTCCAGTTACCTTTTTTCTCTCTAATTGCACTACACAAATTTTACTCCTCAAAGCCTCCACCAACCATATATTCTGAAATGCCAAATTTCAGCTATATTTTAATTTTTTTTTTTTTAGCAGACTCCCAGGTGCAAAACAACAGAACAAGCGGAATTTCAGAAAATCCAAACAACCACAAAACCATAATCTTCCCACTTATGCAGACATTTCTCATGCATTGAGAATAATTGCAGACAAAATTGCTGCAAGTATTAACCAAGAGCCATTTAACCCTGGAATGTCCTTCATCTCTAGCTGCTGGAAGAACACTGGTATTCTCTTCCTTGTAGCTTCAGATTACCATATTCCTCAAAATAGAACTATAAACCCCAAATTGTAACCAGAGTACCATCCAAGCTAGTAAAAATGATTTTTAATTCAAAGGGCACTTTGACATCCCTGTCCTGAAAAGCTTGAAATAATTTATGGCTGTCTTGGAGGGGAGGGAAGGAGGATGTTTCCAAGAAGATCAGACTGTTTCCCCAATAATAAAATATAATCAGAACTACTGTTTATCATTTAGAATTTACAAGCTGGCAGTGGCATGCTACATGCCCTATAGAAAGTGATGAAAATAATCAGTCATGCTCTTTAATGCAGTCCAAACACTTTCTGCTATAAAATAATGTCAGCGTCTGTCCCCCTGACAGAGTAACTGGCACAGGGAACATGACTTCATATGAAGTGTGTGCATGCTGTGGAGATTATGTAGCAACATTTACATCTCTCCTCCCAGCTGGTATATCAAAGTAAAAGAAGAGATCTGAAGGAAAGAATTCTCTGACCAGGTTTATTTAGAGACCTTTCCATTTTTTTGCGACCTACAAGAAGCTTCCTCTAAGATAAAGGGACTAATCCTGAGCAACAAGGAGCAGCTGTGATCACAAGTACAGATGATGGGCAGATTTAATCTTCAGGTTTCTATTCCAACTGTAGAATTGGCAGCAGTGAAAAATAACAGAGGATTCATCTCTGGTTACTGTTAGAGACACATTTCCAAGAAGTTGAGATTAATATCTGTCTATAATGAAGGCAGTTTGGATAAGATCTCTTCAGCTGTTGTTAGGGGAAAATGCAGAATTTGCCTTCACTAAGAAGTAATGTCTTGAACCTGAATATGCTAGATATGATGTGACTGGACTCCCTAATCACTGATCTTCTTTTTTTTCTTTTTTTTCTTTTTTTTTAATTTTGTCTTGGCCCGCGTGCTGATCATGAATGATATCTTTGTTTTAAGAGGAAAGGAAGATTCCGACATTCTTGCTTTTCAGATACTTTTGCAGTGACTTTCAGACCAAGAGCCCTCAGGACTGGTGCTTACTGAATCTTGTAAATACAGTCTCACTTTGAAGTCTAGACTAGAGGAATTAACTGTAAGCCTAAGTGAAATGTTCTTTTCTTTCCCTTGAATATGAAAGGTTATACTATATCTAGGAATACAGTTACTTTGTTGGAGAATCGAAGCAAACATTGATCTAATTAATTCTTCCAAAGAAGCAGCAGACAGCTAGTGACTTCATATGACTTCAGACATCTCAAAAAAATCTAATGGAGAAGTAACCAACCCTCTGAGCCAAAGGTTAAATTTGTAACCTGAAAGTGGACATTCCTAGAAGGAGAAAAGAGAAGTTTGACCTTGGTTTTAAAGACCCGGAAGACTGGAAGGAAGTTATGATCAAAATTATGTACAAAGCACTAAGTAGAAGTGACCAAAAGAGCAGTTACCATATAAAAGTTCTTTGATAATTACAGCAAAGGGACAAGCATTGACAGATAAGTAAGGAAATGGGATAAACCCCAGGATACGCAGAAAATAACTACTAATTCTTCAAGTATTTTACCTGGCCAACATTCTACTGAAAATCTCTATTGAGATTTCCACACAGGGGGAAATGCTATTCCTTATTTTACAGTGAAACTTGACCTGTAAATAATATGTCTAGAAATAACTGTATCTCAGTAAATCTGTACTTGGAGAGGAGTTTGGGGTAAGTTGGTTATCTGTAGGTGATGTTGGATTAGTTATACATAAAAGAGGCAGATATACATTAAGGATAAATGATGCTGTGATATCTGGACCTCTAAATGGTAAAAAGCAAGGCAGATATTAGGATTGAGGAGAAAGAGAGTTCAAAGGACAGAGACATTTTATGGTGAAATGATATCCAGGAAGTGAGACAGGAAATTGAGATTGTTACTCTGCCCAGTAATGTGAGAACTAGACCATTTTCTGGCAGGAGAAAAAAAGCCAGAGTATAGAGCAGAAACTGGATGGGCTTCAAGAGCTTGAATAAATAGTGGGAGGGATAATAGGAGAAGATTGCAGGGTATCCAGTGTGTACAGAAAGATTCTGAGGAACAGGGGACAGGGAGATTCCCTGAGAAGGGAGTGAAAGATGTGGGCAGACATTTATGATATTTCTGATCTGTATGGAGGTAGAGAATAGCAAACAGTATAGAAGGAATGATTTCATAAAAGGTGATACTAGATATGAAGATCTGGGATGTCAAAAGAAAGAATGAATAAAACAAAAATAGTGCAAAAAGATAGAGACTGGAGGGAGGTATAGCACGGGGGCCAGGAAATGTGAGAGGCATTTAAAAATAAGGGAAAGAGTGGGGAAGGCAGATAAGGACAGTAGGGAGAGGTGGAAGGAGAAATTTTACAATGACCTGTAATTATGAACCCACTGAAAAAAGCAACTGATTAAAAAAAAAGTATCAAATACAATATGCAATATAATATACAACTCATTACACCTTTTATCAGATACTCTCTAAGCTCTTTGCAAGGCTGGTATAAATAGGATTTGGATTCTCTGTCCAATCTGTTTTAGAAAGGCAGTCAATAAATTAACCATTTAAACAATATTCCCAAACTATTGAGTCAATTCCCAGTTTGTGAGGTTTGTGTAATACAATGTTTAGTTAGCTTTAACATCTGTGCAGATACATTTAATTGCAGTAAAATGCACCACATCTCTTTGTGGCCTGTGGTAAATGTTAAAGTAAATGTTAAAGTTCATTTATTACTGTATTTTACAATTTATTACTTTATTTTAAAATTATGTAATAAAGGAAAAAGAAACCAAGCACAATCTCTCTGCTGGTTGACCCCACAGGCAAGGAAATGAGTCACATAGCTCCAGTGTCTCCAGTGTTAGGAATTACTTCAGCCTGCTGGAGAAGAAGAAAAGAGTAGGGAAAAAGCACTAAAACTAAAAAGTGAAGAGCAGGCATCTTTGTTGGGCATAATCCAAACGGAGTGTATGGGCTTGATGCATAGATTACTGTGTTAGGTCCTCTGTCCTGTCATGCCTGCAGCCAGACTAGACAGTCTTAATTGCTCTACTACCCAACATACTCACTAGAAGGTAACATGGAAGGTAAGAAGGTAACAGTGAGAAATGCAATACAAGAAAGACAGTAATGAGGATGAGAAATTTATATTAGTACTTACCTGTTAAAAAAGTGCTTTTCATTAATAGATTTGAAGTAACTTTTCCAATAAACTATTGAAAATGTTTGTTATTGCCATCACCAATTGAAAAAAAAATGCTGAATATTTCATTCTTTTATAAATTACAAGGTAATACTGTATCGGGTAATACCAGGGACATTCTTCTGCATCAGGATGTATAGTGATGTTGCCATCTCAACAGCTGCATTGCAAGTCCAGCATGACTTAAGGCTTGGCCCAGTGCTTGCTATGCTCAGGGGGAAGATTCACCCTGACTTTTCCTGGGTCACAGTATCATTTCCCATTTGCAGAAGTCTTTTCTGTCTCAACCAAAATAAAAGCAATACTGTAGTTTCCATCTTGGTCTTCTCCAAACCCAACCTTACCAGTGACATAGTAGTTTTATTGAATCATAGAGAAACAAAATAGCTTTACCAGGTTACAAAAGCAAAAAGACATTACTTGACTACCACCAGGGTAGATTTTGGTATCTTGACTCTTTCCAGTCTCTTATCTCCAGCTGTGCATTTCTTGGCTTGTTTATGTATTGATTACATCTATTAAAGATTAGAGAAGCATTATTAACATTGGGGTTTTTTACCTGATTATCATTGTTCTTGGCATCTGAATATTGGCTGGGATTGTTTCCTGGTTATCTTCAGAGCAAAAATTACTTGGAGAGATATGGGGTAGATGTCATTGCTCATGACTATTTTGTCCTCAGAATGCCCTACAAAGCAAGAATTTCCAAACAGTTATAAAATTGTTTCTCTTCCTTTGCAAGCAATGCTATTACTTTTTGAAATAATAGAGATTCAAACTAGGAATTTGAAGGAATTCAACTAGGATTCAAACTAGTCACTAGGAAAATACTGGTTTTCATTGCTCACTGAAAAAGCTTTTATCCATATATAAGTGTAATTCAGCATCATGTTGACGTCATCAGGGTACATAACCCAGTAAATGCTTACATGTTTTAACTAAAGCTCCAGCTAATTCTCATCTAATTAGTAAAACATGTTGATGTTTTCTATAGCGTTCTGCATCATGTTCTTAATGGTTTGCTCAGGCTTTTCCAATTTCTTGTTGTTTTGAGTGGGATGACATTATTTTTTCTGGAAATAGAGCTTTCTGGAGTGACTGTATTAGCTGACTGTCATAGCTAAAATTCTTATTTTCTCGACAGCATAATTCCAAAAAATGAACCAACCACAAAGAGGCCAGCAATTCTGACATTGAGGGAAACCTAGCTCTCATACAGAGTATATTGCTTCATTCCTTTACCTCTATTTCTGCTTCTCACTAGTGCGGCAGTGCGTGGTGCTGTGCTCCCTAATCTATGTGAGACATGGAATAATCCAGCCTAAACCTCTCCCTCTCCCTGCAGGGAAAGGAGGCTTCTCCTGAGTCAGCACTATTGGCCTCACTGTCCTTGGGGTGGTCTGGCTGTGGCTAGGATAGCCTGAAATGCACAGCCAGAGCTCCAGAAGTGCCTACCCTGAACATGGAGGTTGTCGGAGGTCTGCTTTTTCCTAAATATTCTGAAAATGGGATGGGGGGGAAGGGAAGAAGAACACAGTACTTATCAAGAAAGAAAGAGGTTGGGTTTTTTTCCCTCTGTCCTTTCATCTCATAATTTTCTTTCAGTGTGATGCTCTGCAGCCCTCCTGCTGCTGCAGCCTTCCTGAGACCTCTCTCTGCCTCCCTGCTGTTTGCCTCCAGGGCTGCGGCTTCTCTTCTCAGCACCAGCAGCCCACAGCTGGGAAGAAGTCTTTGGGGAAGGCAGAGGGGCCCTCAGGGTGTTTGCCTGCAGCGACCATCCCCGCAGGCTCTGCCAGCCTCCAGCTGGCAGTTGTGGGCTCCTGGGAGCCTTCAGGGAAGCCACTGAAATACAGATGCTGAAGAGCTGTCGGCCAGGAAAATTCCTACAGGAGTTGACCATGATGTTGCTCTTTTTACCCAACTAGGCAACCTCACTCAGTATGTCTAAATTAAACACTATTGGGATCTTTGCATTTTCTAGTAGTAGCACTCTAGATTATAACCAGTAGCTGAAAAACTGCTAATCTATCGGTGTCACTGCAGTGTTCAAACCAACCCCTCTCCCAATTGGCTAGGAAATTACATTGATCTACGAGAAAAGCTTTCAGTGTTTTTAAGCTTTCTCTGTGCCCCAGTCTCTGCTATAATACCCTGCTGTTCAGGACTATGAGGCAAGAAAAATGTCCTCCCTGGACCTGAAAAAGGAGTGGAGAACCTATATAAGTGTAGGAGGAGCAAAGATGGACAGTGGACAAGACAGGGTGAAGAAGCTGATAGTTATAGGCTACTGGTACTGAAGGTCTGAGAGGCGAGTATGAACTGTAAAAGGACTGGTATGTATGGTTGGAGCTATCACCATGAGATGCAGTTTGAACCCAAGATAAAGTGTGTCAGTGTGAATTGTGAGGCACAGTAATTAATGTCAAGGCTGAAAGGGGCAGAATAATTTATGGGACTGAGAAGAGACAGGGTTGAGAAGTCTACCTTTAATTAATGTTGATATGGTAGGCATGTGGGAACCTCTCATAGAGGGCAAGGGATCTAGATTTAGCCATTTGGAATTTAGGGAAAAAATGAGCCTTTTGTGTGACTGAGCAGAAGTCTGTGCAAGTCTATGTAATTTATGTAAGTTATAGGTTATTTGTCATTGTTGCAAAATGTTGCCTGTTTTGAAATGCTAATGGTGTCTTGCATCACTGGGCCAAATTCTGCTTCAGTTACATTAGTGTACTGATAAATTCACCAGGACTGCTCAGACAAGAGAGTAAAACGTGAGGAATTAGTAATCTGTGGAGTCATGTCGCATAGCAGTCACTGACAGCATGTTACAAACATCTACATTGCAATTATTAAATCGGTGTTTCACTAAGTTACAGAAAACTTGTGAAAGATCCTAATGTTGGACTCTGAAATCACATCCATT
This sequence comes from Megaceryle torquata, assembly GCA_024611175.1. Lineage (NCBI taxonomy): Eukaryota > Metazoa > Chordata > Aves > Coraciiformes > Cerylidae > Megaceryle > Megaceryle torquata. The sequence continues at coordinate 42,872 of JANIJG010023226.1, forward strand.
TCTCAGTGATGTAGAACTAAAAATGCCTATAAAGTTACTGTAGATTTATACTGATAAAGAAGAACTACTCTCTATAGAACCATATTTGCAAAATCAAACGCAAAGGAAATGTAGACTCTGTTTAATAACCCGTGGGTAAATCGGAAGGCTATCTGAATCCATACTGCGTGAATGTAAAATGAAAGAGGATCTATTTACAGCATCCATACTTCCCCATGTCAAAACCAGTGCTTTCGACTTCTAGGACCTTGTGCGGCAGCACGCCCAGCAAACCCTACTGCAGAGGCAGGGAGGGAAGTGGCGCTGGATGGGGCAATGGCAGCAGTGCCCCAAGGCCTGCTTGCTGCTGCTCTCAAACCTGCCATGGAGGATTTGCCTAGGACCTGTCTTCTAGGGCAGCATATGGTTCACTAAATGTTTTTTCAACTGTAGGATGGCACACATCTTGGCAGCTTTCATTCCTTGCCAGAATTTAAAAGAAATGTTAACAATGTTTACACTTTTTAGTTTTGACAGTCTCTAAAAATTACCTATTTAAAACTTCTCTCCTTCTCTGACAACACAAGATCCAGCTCCTCCTTCAGATGTGCAGTGCCACAATGCTTACTCAGTTCTCACCACAGGACTTAGAGGGGAGAAATCCTGTTGGCTGTGCCGCTGTCCCTCTGCCACACCGGTGATGACTTGGTCAGTGCTGCAGCTCCTTGGGCTCGGGTGTGTGAGTGCCTGTGCCCATGACACCTACAACTGAGAAATGGCAACATTCCCACACTCAACAAATCCAGCACCTCAAATCTGTTTGGGGGAGTAGCAGTGGGATTTTATCAGCTGAGGAGCTTTTGCATTGTTCAACCTTTTGATTTTTCAAAAAGGGGTGATTGATTTTAGAAAGACATCCATCAATAATAGCAGTGTGCAAAAGAAACATGCTTCTTGACCAGGGCATGAGTTTTGGCAGTCAACTCTCTTTAAAGATGAGAAACTGCCCCTCATCACTAGATCAGGCATTTTCCTCAAATCCCCTCTGAGTAATCACATCTCTACTGTCAGAATGATCAAGTTGGATTTGTACGATGTGGGGTGGACTAATGAAAGCCGTGGAAAGTACCTCCCTCACTATGGTTAGAAAAGGAAGATAACAAGACTTCTGGGAGATGCTGTTAGTGGGATACTACAGCACACCAGGGGATGTTGGATGTTTAACTGAAATGCAAAGACCAGTATTTTTGTATGCAAGGCTAAGGACAGAGACCATAGCCAGAATGTTTTGTTTCCAAATGGACATCTGGCAAATATTGATCTACAATTGTATTTAGTGTGGAATGGAAAGTACAGGTTGTGACATGAGCAGTCAATAGTTTTTTAGACTATTGATCCTTACAGTGGCTATTGATTGTTTTTTAGGAGATAACACAATCTATGTTTTAATTTAGCTTAGCTTAAAATAATTGGATTGCAAATTGTGTGCCTGCACGTGTTGAAAGAGACTCAATATACAAATATTGTTTCTCATCATTTGCAACACATAAATACTCATTTTTAAGTGTTTGTGGGTGGGTTTTTTTGTTAGTTTTGTTTTGGTTTTGTTTTTTTTATTTTTTGTTCTCCCCTGTTATTTAGGAGGACTACTCAAATATTATAAATTTGATAAGATAAAAAGTGAAGTTGGCTTCAGGCGAGTCTAGATGCCACCATCTCCCCTCTACTGCCTCACTTGAACTTTTTTCTCAAAAAAATTCTACTTTTATGAATAAAGACAACTGTTAGAATGACCACATAAGGGATCTAGCCGATTTCAGTAGATGCATCATCTTTCATTCACTTTCATCACATCTGATTTAATAATCTGCTTTCTTCTGTGGAGAAAATATGCTGTTCCCTACCACTTGGGGATTTTACGTAAGGTGCTCTTGAGTATACTGGATTTTATGAATTGTAAAATAAGCTGATGATATTTTTTTGTCCAGTTAAAAGAAGCTGTACATGGGGAGGGACTGGCATACAAGAAATGGCAGTAAACTACAAGCCAAGTCATGCCTTGAGGTGTTAGTTCTTGTGATTGCTATTTATATTTCAGTGCATACTGGAGTCTTTCTTTTGACCAAGGCATAACATTCCCACAACAGGCAATGGCCAGCTAATGCTCCAGCCATTCTGTAAATATAAATTAATCCAGTGTTTGCATTTGAACCCTCCTGCAGGAGCTAGAAACAGAACTGAGGTGTTTATTGTACAGACTCAATGCTCATCTATGCTGACTTTTGGAGTAAATAGTGTCAAATGTATGCATTGAGCAATGCTATTTATGTTATCTAGACAAGCTGAGAATGCATCATTATGCTGTACTGAGCTTCCCCAGATCAGAAAAAGCAAACCACAAATCTTTCTCCTGTTTTCCAGCAAGTAGTTGTATACCACTTTTACATCAACAGTGGTAGGGAATGAAACTATTTTATTCAGGTGTCATTTATATCCTGATGCACTGTCTTGTCCTGAAGGTCATGATCCAAATCATTCTGAGAACTGATTTTTATCTAGTTTGAAAACAATCACTTACAGTTCTACATCTAAAAGCAAACAACAACAACAAAAGTCTAATAGAACTGTAACAAAAAATAAAACTACCCTTAAACATTTAAATTTAAAAAGTCCTATAAAATTATGCCATTTGACCAAGCAGAATCAAAAACCAGGCTGTTGAGAATTCTGAGATTTCACCCTTGACATTGCTTTAAGATAAATTTGTGTAACATATCCATGAGGGTATACACTGATACTACTGCATACCTTTGTAGTATTTATGGATTAAGAATTCAGTACATTGCATATTGTGGTGGAATTACATGGGATATTTGTTTTATAATTGAAGTTTTCTCTTTTGTTTTGGGAGTGAAAATACTGCAAAAGCCTTCGATTTCATATCTTAGTGTTACATAAAGAAGAATTTGACCTACAATGTGTAATCTGAAACTGAATCACAACTACAGAAAAAGACCTACAGTTGCTTTGGTCAAGACCTAGAATCTGACCTTTCTTCAATGCAACTTGATTCCACATGAAGGGCTGCAAACCATCCCTCCTTCTCAGTGATGATTTGGGTGAAGAGAAGGTGTGTGGTCAGATTGAATCTGGGCTCGTCTTTAATAACTGGTATCAAAAGCAAAGATTTTTGAGAAAAACACTGAACTTTCTTGATTTTTTTTTTTTACATGAAACCAGAAAACAAATTGGGGGGGGGGGGAAGAGAGATTTGTCATACAGACAGCATTTCAATCTTTGAAACACTGAAAAGTACTTTAACTTCATATCTGTAGCTGCTTCATTAGCTCATTTGTAAGATAAGGGAAGTGGATGTAGAAACTGGCTGTTAATTGTCTGAAGTAACAACTGAAGCAGCTTTCTTCTGTAGTGTGGTCTATTTTGGCATTATAAATTCACTTTGGATGGGAGTTAGTCTATTAGAGAAGGGCTTTTTCAATCTCTGCATTTCTATGAAGAAAGAAATCAGCATTTTAAGCATTTAAATGTCTTCTGGGCAGTAGCTATTTATCACACAAGACAGTATTTCAGGGCATCTTTATTTTCTTTGGGAAACTCTGAAAAAATACAGTATAATGTCAGTTGTTGCTGGATGTGCATGCAGAGCAATATTGTTCTGTTGCTTAGTAACCAGTGAGAAGGAGGCACTTCAGAAACACTGACAGAAAAAGAGAAAGAGAAAGCTTAACTGCACACACTTGAGCAGAAGACTTATGAAGCTGGTATTTCTTCCAGGTAGGTTTGAAGGGGAGTCTGAGCCAAGGTTCTTATAGTGTTTGTGAGGTTTTTTCCCCATTAAAAAACCCAGCAAGTTATTTTCTTGTGTTAGAATTTAATGGCTAGGCTTATTTTTTCAAGCCATGTTTAAAATTTGCATACTTTGGAAAGAAGAATGTTCTTTTTTCTTAATATGCATTCTCGAATACTTTTTGAAGGTGTGTTCTCCTTAAAATAGTGCACTGATAGTGTTGTAACAAAACAAATATGCACAAGTGTTTTGAGCTGATATTCTTAACAATTCTGAATGATGACAAATGTATTTTCAAAGCCAAAATGCTCTGATAGTTCCTGGGTTGCTGAATTGTGAGGTATTGTAATAAAAACAGTTAACAAACAATAAATTTGCTGAGTCAAACAAACAAACATGAAAGAAAATCAGAAAATGTTTTATCTGGAGTTCAGCCTGGCCACAGCTTCCTGTTCATGCAAAAGAAAGTCAGCATAAAATGCAGGCAGAAGAGCTCAGTCCATAGGAACCGGTTTAACCTTTGGCCAAGCTCAGACAAAGTGCTCGTGAGGATTTTCACAGGCTGTGGGTTACCAGGTTGCTCTCTGATGCCTCAGTGACTTCCTGCTTCTTCTGACCAGTGTCAGAAGCAGATGGGCTTTTTCTGCTTGGTCTTTCTTACCGTAGAGCGAGCAGGAAGTGCTGGTCGCCTGCAAAGCAGTTTGGTGCTGCAGGATTTACAACACTGTTTTGAGAAGTTAAAAGAGTTGTGTAGCCCAAGTGTGACTTGAGATAGTCTTCAAATTGCAAGGTGTTAATTTGAATGGAACTGAATGAAACTTTTTTTTTTTTTTTTTTTTTTTCCCCCTGTCACCTTAAACTCAGAAGTTTTGTAAGCCTTGTTTGGTTTATCTGTGGAGAAATGTTTTACTTCAAGCTGAACATCAGAATACTATGAAGAAGGGGTACACATCTTCAGACATTGATCTCTTCACTGATTATTGCATACTGGAGAAATTAAGGTCAGAGATCAGCTCCTCCATAATAACCTCCTGTGGCATTCAGCTGGTGGCAGAGAGTTCGTGTGCAGGGTGAAAAATGCATGTCAGCTTGTTAGCTTTTCACTTCTCTTACGGAACAGCTTGAATATTATTAAAAAAAAAAAAAAAGTACACAAGCACTGAAAAATTCTTAATTATGATCTCATTGATTAATACTTGGTTACTTACATAGGTGATGTGTACATATCAGGACCAAGAAAGCATTTTGCTCTAATAGAAAGCCTTGTAATTTTTGCTGAAATCACTAATCTGAGTTATTTGATGAAAGTCTGAAGGAAGCTGAAAGATGAGCATCGCTCTTCTGACTCCATGAATTGTGTCACTTGTTAACAAATTAATTCCTTCTATTAGAGTGGTTCACCGAGCCCTTAAAGCCTTGCACCCAGTATGTCACAGCAGAAGTAAGCAGTATTGGAGAGGGTCTGTAAGGGCCAGACATGGCTGGACTTTCCTGAGACCTCATAAAAGGTCTGTCTTCTTTCCCTTCTGTGCTTGGTACCTCAAAGAAAGAACTGGTAAATGACCACAAAACCTCATTCTGTGTTAATTTCTGTTAATGATGCTACACAGGAAAAATACATGAGTAATGAGGACAGAAAGGCATTCAGTTACTGTAGAGGAAGAGTAAAAACTAAGTCTGAGCTATGTCTTACATAGCTGGATCCAGCTCACTTGCTGGATTATAGGGCAAAGAACCATCATTCAGCCACCACACTGCAATACTCGTTTATGATTAGACAGGCAACATAATACTGAGGTATCTTGACATTCTTTTTCCATCAAAAATGCTAGTGAGTTTTGGGGGCTGGTCATTTGCCTTGATTTAAATGAAACTCCATCACAAAGTTACAAGAACTAGCATTGCTGCAGATGTTTGCCAGGGAGCAAACTTGGGGTGACAGAGACTTAGCCACTCTGGTTGCACTCTGACCCAAGCATGTCCTACCTTTTCTTGACACCCCACAACACTGCAGAAATACACAATGGCAATTAGAAATACCTTACTGAAAGTAATTGCATACCTTTTCCATGGGGTTGGATTGAATTTGATTTAGTAATTGTTCACTAAATATAAACTCCCATATTTCAAATAATTTGGAATGCAATTATTATTGCATAAAGCATTTGTGCAACAATAATAATTGCATATGGTCTCATGAAGGGTTCAATCATTCAAAGTGCTGAATAGTCTGTGTCCATTGAACTAAGTATTTAAGGGGAGGTTTAGCTTTACACAAGTAAGTAGTCCAATTGACCTCACTAAGGCCACTCGTCTACTTAAATGTCAACATGTATCTAAGTGCTTTCCTGGATTAGGGCCAGAACATTTTGTCTTTTGTAAAACAAGGCCCTACGAAGACCTGTTGCAGATGGCTGTAGCCTGCACAATTCTGGAAAGGTGAAGCAAAGTAAGAAAGGACAGTGTCACATTATAACACAGTAATTCATTTATTTAAGGAATGTAGCTTATAATAATGATGGGCAATTACTGCAGAGAAGACTACTACTATACAAACACAGCAATACTAGGGAATGGAAAGGAAAAATCATTAGGTATTTGAAACATGGAATAGGCTTGGAAAGGAGACGGACTTTGGTATCATGATTGTCTTGTTAATGACTCAGTGTTACATAGTTCTTTGGCACTCTTTGGCACCACCTCCTTGCAGTGGGGGAGTCTTCTGTACTTTACTGCTTTGGAAGTCCCAGCAATGGAGGTGTGGGGTGGTGGTGTCATGTAAAAATGAATATAACTTCAAAACTGGCTTTCCTGAAGGATGGAGTACACTCCTTCCTTCCTGATCCTTAGCTCTCTGAAAGGTTCAAAGTCCACGAGCTCCAGTCCATGAAGGTTCAGTGCAGCTGATTGCTCTTGGCCCTATTAAAAAATGGAAAACTCTAAATACAAGCAATCTTCTCTCTATCTTGATTAAAGTGAATATGATGTAAGCCCAGGCATGCCAGTATGAAGCAAATAGAATTCCCTTCAGGGTAGCTGATATAGCTGCAGTCTTGCAGGCCATAGTCTCCACTGGTGTAGCAAACCTAACTTCATGCTCATGTATGTAGATAGAGAGCTTTAATTTATGTGATGAATTCCTCAACTGCTGTCTTTTTACAAGAAAAAAAGAAAATCCTGTATGTAATTCTTTATAGTTGAAAGCCTGACAAAGAGAGCAAACTGAGAGATAAACAGAGAGTCTCAGCTGCAGAACAGAATAGATGTTTTAATTAAGTCATAGCTCACAAAATGCAAAATATGTAATGTCAAGCTGCTGCCCAACACTTTTTGCTTCTCTGGGAATAGCTGTCCTCCTGTTTGTATTATAGCAACTTATTGCCAGTCTAACAACCAAGGAACCCATATATCAACTTAGCTAGCACTGCTCTTTTAGGCTAAGGTAGTGCAGAAAGGAGGCTATAGCTATAGTCTGCATTTGAAAGAAAAGCAACTCTGTATGTAGAATAGTACGTTTTATACGTGGTCAATTTTAATGTTCAAACTCTTCTATTGAAGTGTACAATCAAGATGGATGTTTTGCTTTGCCTGGCAGGTATTTCAGAGAAATTCGTGCTAATGAGCTGAAAGGTCAGTCTTTAGCTATAGGGAAAGGGAAGAATTGCTATGCAGTTTGTATATCTTACATTATTTAAATTTAAAAATATACTAGACAATTTCAGGAAAACTAGTTCACATATAATGAAACAATCTTAATGCCTTAGGGTAAAGATTTTTTTTTTTTTTTCCTGAATTCACTTGGTTTCCCACTGGATTTGTAAGTCATTCACATATTAAAATCTTCAATTGATTCCAAATCCCAGGAATTAAAATAAAGTACCTATTTATGGAACCTACTGTTTTTATGGCCAATGTTTTCCTTTTTTTTTTTTTTGGGGAACTCATGTTTACATTTACAAACAGTATTTGTGAGGTGTTTCCCATGCTTGGTATTGGGGAATGGTGCTGTATATTGTTCTTTAGCTTTATTAAATCAAGACATAGTTGTCTTGCTCAAAACATCCATACATCTATTTCATCTGCCTCATGTAACTCAATCTTCTTTTCTCCCCCACCCTCACCCAGAAACAGCTTTGTATTTTATTGGGAAAAACAAAGGATACTCACCACAAAATGTGGAAACAAAGAAACAGTAATGAACATGTGTGTGTGTGAGTACATACTCATCATCCAGAAACCATGCTGATAAACAATGTGAAACAAAACATTATTAATAATTCAGCAAGGTATATGAAAAAAAAACAACCCCCCCCCAAAAAAAACCCCACCCAGTGTTTTGTTTTGTTTTATTTTATTCGAGCTGAACAATATTTAAATATTTTAAGTGGTACCTCCTCAGTCATAAGTAATGACTGAAGTTAGCAGAATTCAAAGTTCTGGGATAACTGGTCAGAAAAAGCTGACCTTAGTTCTAAGGAGTTGGGATAAGCATACCTGCATTTCTAAATGCTCCAGGAGCCTTTGTGAGGCTTCAAAAGATACGAAGTACATCAGTCCCTGATTTTCACTGCCTATCTTATGTTAAAATGCTGCAGTTAATAAAGATTAATCAAGGTAATGTTCCTTCCATTGACACCATCACCCTTCACACCTGTACAGCATCATTTATGTAAAATGGCTGGTATTATTATAGTGCCTCTAACCTGAGACTTCAAATGAGATTAAAGAGCATGAAGTGCCTTAAAATAATTAAAACAATTTGAAATACAAAGATTCAGACTGGTAGAAATCAGTGAAGCTTGTTGACATACATTGGTGGATCCTTTGAGCACACACAGTGCTTTAGTTTGTCACTGCTCTTTGTCCTAAATTCCTTCTAGCTACACTCATATACACCAGAAGACATTTTTCCAGAGAAGAAAGATGATCAAGTGCTTGGAAAGGGGGTCAGGAATTTTGGAGGTCCTGGATCCATTTTCAACCATTAGACATTTCCTAAATTACTCGAAGAATGTCTATGTGATCTTTTGCAAGCAGATGCAAGATCACACTGTTTGCGTTCCAAGTTGGATGGCTAGGTGCCAGCTCTAAACGGGATGATGCCATGTATTTATAGAGTGTCAACAGCAGTGAGCCTTGACTGGGGCCTTTAGTCTTCTCTGTAATGCAGATACAAATATAATTAATAAAAAAAAGATTAAAATCAGTAATCTGATCTTATTCTTCATAGATATGCAAATTCATGTACTGTTTCTTGCCTAGGAAGAAGTTAAGAATTTAAGGGGGCAAAAAAGAAATTTTAAATGGAGCAAAACCCCAATATCCTCTTTCCTCAGAATGTGACTTTATCAAGTACTGAAATGACTACAATCAGATAGTCAAAACCCATGCATTTAGGCCTGAGCTGATTCTGCTGGAAAAAATATATATGTAACGTATCAATGTTAGCAGTGGAGTCTGAAAGAGAAAATCCTTTCTTCAGCCTTTGTCTGTTACTTCCTCATTGTACCTGAACATAATCATTTCATGAGATTGGTCTAGCTTTCTTCTTCCCCTGCAGCCATAGCCTTTCACAGACAAGTAAGTTCTCTGAATGTTACTGTAATATTGTATCTCAAGACATTCTTTACAATATTTCTCTTTCTGATCAACCTTTTTTTATTTCCTTCTGTCCTTTTCTGTCTTCAACTCTATTTTACAATTCCAGGGACTAACAATTCTTATTCTCTTTCTCCTACCACGGCTTCCCATTTAGCAGTTCCTTGACTTTATCTTCCTCTCCAATTCTGACTTGCCCTTTACTTCACACTTCACTCTTTTTCCCTGTCACTATATTAGTGCTATAGAATATGATGACAGTAATCCTGAAACTTGTTATAAGTAACTGTTAATAGTTTTTACCATTAGGTCCTTTTGCCCTTCTCTGCTTTCCATTTTCATTAATTTTCTTCATTAATCCTCTTCCCCTATATACTACATTCCCAACTTTTCTGGGGTTTCTTCCTTCTGTTCTTGGGCAGTGACTTAGGACTGCTCAAAGGATCACGTTTGATTGTAAATTCTTATCTTAGATGGAGGTGGAAGAAGCAATTTTCACAATGAGTTCAAGAAATACATAGATCCCTAACAGAAAAGAGGAGCTGGATGGGAGAATGGGAGGGTTTTTTTCTCTAAAAAAAGGAGGTAGACGAATGCCAGCTGGAACAACTTTGTTTTCTCAGCTTCCTGATACATGCAGGCAAAAAGGTGAGTGAAATAGAAAGTCTTCAAATACTGCTTAATCTTACCATTATCCCTCTAGAGATTCCCCCTTCCTGGTGACTCTTCCAGGACTCCATTGCCATTGCAAAGAACAAAAGTGGGGAATTTTCCTTCTGTTTTCTGGCAGAAGAAAATTGATGCTTTCCCCTTAGTTCAGCTGCTGTTTACTCACTGAAGTTATTGTGTATTAACAGTGAGATTTTGTATGTATAGATTTACCCGAAAATCCCAGGGATATAGGAAAAGTTACAGTCAGGACCCTGAGTTTCATGGATGATTTATGCAAGATATAAATGTTTCTGATAATTAAAAAAGAGTATTTTCTGCCTACTGCCCTGCTATCAGTTTGTGGTAATGGTACAACAGATGCTTAGTTAAGGTCTTCTGACCAGATGTTTCAACCATAAAGCTATTTCTAGTAAAGGAGTTTTGAATATGTATGTGAAAGCATCTATAAATACTGTAACTTATTAGCATTTTTAGAGCTAAAAATAAAGAAAACAAATATGACTGTTGATTTATGCTTCAGAAGTTAAAAGATTAGGTAACAAATTGAATGGTGGAATAGACTTCTCTTAAGACCTGTGCTGTTTAGTGCAATGTACTCAAGCCTACCATCCCTATGGGGCAAGAGCCAATGCTTATTTTACATATGTGAACAATATGAAAGAAATTAATGGGATTAAGGAACTGCATGACTTGCTTTCGTACAGGATACAATCTCACTGGCTGTTGTGATGTAGTCTACCAGTCTCCATGTCAAAGCGCATGAAAAATTATGTTCCACCATGTGTTACTAACCTTCTTCAAAACTGTTTCAAATTATTTAGGCTGTGGGATTTTTCTCAAATGACAAAAAGGAAATGCATTTGTGTCTTGGGGTATGGTGAGTTTAATCAACTCCTGTTCTCCCTCCACCTCCTCGTGGGCATATACTAAGAATACCGTATGATTTCTTGTAACTGAGGAAAGTTGCTAGGCTAAAGTGAATAATATAGATTTTGACTGCCATTCATTAAAAGAACTTAATTCCTCTTTCTGTGGTATCGTGTGCTGAAAGCTTTCTAACAAAAGAAACTGACACCAGCATCTAGTTAATTGGTTATCAGCAGAAGTGTGTATGTGTTGAAGATGTAACACACTGCAATTCCTACTAAGTGTGTGTAGACCCAATGTTTACCCTCACAGACATGATAAAATGAAGACAATTTTAGGAGGAACTCAGCTGACAAAAACCAATCTATTTTATTTACTTACTCTCCTATAATGGAAGAGATGCAATTTTCTTCAAAGTAGTGAAAATGTTGAATATTCCACTACAAAGAGAATTTACAAAACATCCTAAAATTACAAAGTAAAAGCTTTATGAAGTTGTTTGGGGTTTTTTTGGGTTTGGTTTGGTTTTTTTTTGTTTTGTTTTGTTTTGTTTTGTTTTTGTGGTTTTTTTTTTGTTTGTTTGTTTTGGTTTTTTTTATATGAGAATTTAATGAAAGGTTTAGATCAGTATTAACACTTTGCTTAGTTTGAAAAAAAAAAGAGTTTAGGTCTAAAGAAGTTATAAAAGTTCATTGTGGGCTATTTGATTTGCATGCTCCGTAATAATAGAGTCAAATGTCTCATTACCAAAATAGATGACTTACGAAATGCCTTATGTCCCAGAAGTAAAATACTTCTCTATATATCCAATAGTTACTAACAAATATAAAGAGGGACAAAATGAAATCCAATCCTTTGCAGAATTCTGGCTTTCATCCCACTTTGTAACTCTAACTTTTCCTTAGAGGGCAGAGTACAATGCTAGGAGACGGCAAATGCTGTTTATATGCTCTTTTTAATGATGCATCAGAAACACTTCAAGAACAGGTTTGTTGTTGCAGTCTCTCTGGTAAAACATATGTGCGTCAGCCAAAATGCTCATGATGCAAGTCTTACCCGCTCTCTCTGTCTTTCCTAGTAGAAGAAAGTACAAATTTTGCTCCGTAGAAACCTTACCCAACATAACCTCAAATATTATTGTTACAAAATAAGTTTTTCCAAATGGTAATGCTAAAATCAAACAAAAATATTTTATTTTTAGCCTTTTCAAAAGTGGCAAACAAATGAACTGCTATTAGAACATGATAAACTCCCATTTCCAGTTAAGATAACTTCAGGATCCTCAACACAGTTATTCAAACTTAGTGCCTAGGTCAGGACTTTCAAAAGAGACTTAATTTCTAATTTGCAAACTGAAGCCTTAAGGGAGGCTAATTCTTAGAAAGTCCTTCATGTCTGCTCTTTAACTTTCCATTAAAGTGTCTAGTTCACTATTTTAAAAGGCAGGGAATAGTGTTTCCAGTTTTGAAAAATCTTGACTTTTTTTTAACTAAACATATAAACAAAGAGTCTATTTTCAAAGTAATGTGATTTACAGCTACACTGCAACTAACTAACCCCATCGCTTGTTAGTCTTTAATAACAGACAGTTTAAAGAAGAACTTTTGAATGATGTCATTTTGGAAAAGCACTCCTGGATTCAGTAGTATTTAAGGGAAGAGCTGACTTACTCATAAGATCATGTTAATCCTCAACCAGAAATTTTAGTCGGATGGTAGCCAAACTAATTGGCATGATATATTGAATATAGAGCAAACATGCCTTAGATTGCAATTAATAAGCTAAAATGGTTGATCTGCTTGATTAAAAAAAAAAAAAAAAAAATCCTCATGCTTACTGCTAGTATAATGAACTTTCCAATATTATAAACATAATTAATTTCAAGTGCACAATGTTAACAAATGCTTTTCAGTAAACAATCTGTCAATTTAGCCTATACTTGTCTACCTACCTTATTGCTGTCTTTTGTGCACAGCCGTTCATATTCCCCCACTTGTACCGTCTGCTCTTTTTTATGAGCATACGACACACCTGCACTTTACAGATGTTGTATACAACAATGCATTATTTATAGCTAAACTTTGCTTTGGATTAATTATGAATTAGATTCTGACTGTAATAGAACTATTTAAACATGTATACTTAGTCATAAACAAGTATAATAAGCAAGTATGTGCAAGACTGTGACCTGAACAATCCAGTCAGGCAATTAAAAATATTATCAGTGGAATTGTAGCAATACTTATAATAATGGAAAAATCATGTTCCAAGCAGGGATTTCAGAGAAGCAACGTTTAAACAACGTAATTGCTAATTAATGTTTTTCATGTTTGGAATAAAAAGTATTTAGGATATTAGTAATAATATGGTATTTGGTTTATTTAAGTACTGGTCATTTAGTCACTGGTTAGGTGTTTAAACATAACCTATTTCTTGGCAAGTTTCTACTGACACACTATTTGAGTAAGAAAAGTTCAATGAGTAATATTAGCTTAGCCGTGGAACTCTGATATTTAATAGGATTTTATGAAAATAGCTAATATGTGCACATGACAGCAAGTTCTCACAGTTAAATATTGTCACAGAGGTGTCTCTTGATTCCATTATAATCCTTATTTCATTTAACAATTAAACAAATAGAGCCTGTTGAGGCCACTACTGAATAATAATGAGAAAGTTTCTTCACCCCATGATCTTCAAGAAGTTGTGCAAAGTAAGTATTGTTTATGTTACTATAACATGAACTGCTTCAGAAACCTGAGTTCACTGGGATAAACAAGGTCTCTATAGAGTAGCCCAATCTTGGTGGCCATTTATGGGACTTTGGTTTATCAGTCATGCTTCATTTTGTATATGGAAGTATTTTTCAATTTAATGGATTCAAAATGCAGCTGAATAAACATTTTGCTAATGTAAGGAAATTCTGTAAAACAGAATGGGGCAATAATAAAAATCAGTTAATGGCCATCAGGAGAAATCTCAGATTTGGAGAAATTGTTATTTGCTATCACCACCTTCCTAGCAGAACCTTTCTAGTTTAGTGTCCAATATAATCGTTTTATCAGTAATTAAATTTCAGTATTTAGAATAAGCATAATGCTGGTACTATTATGTTGACTTGCCTGCATGTGTCCTGATGAGGTTCAGATGTTTTTCTGCTTGCTTTGTATTGAAGCATTACTTTCACAGCCCAAAGTCTGGCAATGTCTGAAGGTCTTGATATCATTAATTACAGAACTGACAAGGCTAAAGTTAAATAATTTATTTTCCAGTGGTGTTATCTTGTTTCTATACAGGTTGGACTGATAAGCAGAGTTGAAAAGGGAGGGGCTTTTTCTTCTTTTTTTTCTCTGAGACAGGACTGATCAGATTTTGCTAAAGGCCTTAAAACTGGTGTTTTAGTATGTGCATTTTAAGTAGCAGAAAGCACACATCTTCCTTTCCAGCTTACTGGCAATGTTCTGTGACAAATGATTCTAATAACATTTTGTACCTGTTGCATGTAAATCTCATCCTCTGGGAAAAAAAACAAAAACCAAAAAACTGATGATCCTAATGACAGAGTGTCTCCTGTAGGGATGATGTGCATATCTGCAGATACAATAATGAACGTTCCTTTAATATTCAAGGCTGCCTTCTCCTACTTAAATGGCAAGGCAGGATGTTCAGGCAAGACATGTTCAGATAAGGGCAAATGGTAAAATGACTGTATCTCCAGCTAGTGGGAAACACAAACTTTCAAATCACAGAATGTCAGGGGTTGGAAGGGACCTTCAAAGATCATCAAGTCCAAGCCGCCTGCCAGAGCAGGACAAAACTAGAGCAGATCACGTGGAAATGCTTCCAGACAGGTCTTGAAAGTCTCCAGAGAAGCAGACTCCACAGCCTCTCTGGGGAGTCCATTCCAGTGCCCTACAGCCCTTACAGTAAAGAAGTTCTTCCTCATGCTGAGGTGGAACTTCCTGTGCTTGAATCCATTGCCCCTTGTCCTGTCACAAGACATGAGTGAAAAGAGGTTGTCCCTTCTGCCTAGCCCTTATGGATTTATAGACATCAGTTCTATCTCCTCTCTGTCTTCTCCTCTCCAGACTAATTCTGTGATTCTGTGAAATCTTAATATTGGTGTCTATCAGTGTTTACAACCTGAATCCTACAAATGTCTAGGTTTTAATTTAAACTTAATAATTGTTAATATTTGATTAAAATTGGGACCATATGCATGATTGATGTAGCAGTATCTAGCTATGAACTTCCTTGACCCACTAGAAATGATACTGAATAAGTAATATCCTCCAAATAGGTTCATACATTCCTCCAAGCTGGATTATAATTCATGGTCCCTTTTTCCTACAGTGATGAACATCATTGTCCAGACTTGCAGGCAGAATAGTGCCTGCAAATCATGGACCAGAGATTCATGATGTGTTTGTTCCGTGTAATTACTATGCACCAGAAGCAGAGTTATTCTGTGGGAGTGGCGTGGCACTTCATGACACAAAAGCGAGTGGGTTCCTGTATCTTAGTTACTAGATGTCTCACCCGAAAGGTGAGTTATTTGGTCCTTGATACCAAGACACTTATTTAATAGCACACATGAGCAGATTAGTGTAAACTGCGGTCACAGCCCCACCCGTGCTCCATCTTCTTTTTGGCCCAGTATCTCTTGGTCTCCTTTCTATAGTGTGGCAGAGCCTCCCAAAGAAAATGCTCTCACCAGACCAGTCTGTAAGTTGTCAACTCTTTCATGAATGTGGGGACATGGATGTGAATCCCTTAAAGAAGAGAAGGGGTAGGAATAAGAGCACTCACACTCCAAGCAATCTAACCACTTAAATACAGGCAGAAGGCAGCATCACCCTTGCAGCTCTCAGTGTTTCAGAGTGAGCTGCCTCTTGGTGTTCTGAAGGAGAAGATGAAGGTTCCTTCCCTTTGGAGACAGCTCCGGGCAGTGGGCTACCAATGGATGGAGGCATTGCTCACCAGTCCATGGTAAGGCCCTGGAGCCAGGACTGAAAATGTTCTCTTCACTCCAGTGTTTCCATCATGTGACTCTACACCAGCACACTGAAGGGAGGTATTTATGCTACCTTATTCTAGGTATCCATGATAGGTGTCTGATCGCTGGTGCCACGGCTCCACAGTCAGTCATCTGCAGAGGGCAACTGGGGGAACCTAAATTAAAAGCTCAGTGCTTTCATTTGACTACAATCCAAGTCTCATTCCTGCATTAAGCACTTCAGCAAATGCCGAAGGTCAGACGGCTTGGGTGGTTTAAGGTGTCTCTTTGCTCAGTATGACTCTTCGCACTCCGATTCCCGCGGTTCCTCATTTTGCCCGTACTCTCAATGTAGCACCTCCCCTTCAGACTCAACTTCTGAATTTCAGAGGGCCAAGTGTCTCAACTGCAGCATTCCACTTCCCTTCATTCAACTTAATAGTGAAATATCAAGCCATTGCAAGATGCAGCCATGCCAAGAGGTGAAAATAAATGTGTGGCTCTGTGAATTACTTCCCATATGTGAAGTCACTCGTGTTTGTCTCCTAGCAAACACGGCAAGTACGTATGTGGTACATAAGGGCACACCGGCCGTGCTTGCTTTGTTCTGGACACCCTTCTTGGGGCAACCGTCAAGTTGAAGTTTTCATTATGCTTTTAGTATTCCAGCACTCCATCCCCTTCTCCTCCTTATTAATTACTGGCTCTAACCGGACACACTGACTGCGGCCCGCCGTGAGCTCCGGCGCAGCTCCGCCGGCGGCACAACGCCACAGCCCCGCCGGCGGCCGCGGGTCACCTCACGGCGCGCGGGAGCGGCCGTTGGGCCGCCCCCCCCCCGCCCTTCCTGCGTGACCCGGCGGCCGGCGCGGCCCGTTTGATGGGTACGAGCGCGGCCCGTTTGACGGGCAGAGCGGGGGAGGGGCGCGGAGCCCCGACGAGAGGGCTGGGAAGCGCTCACGGTGCGCCGGGAGCCGCCGTCCGGGGTAAGCAGCTCTGCGCCCACCCTGGAGGGAAGAGAGGGGAAGATGCAGCCGGGCGCGGCAGGAGAGGGGCGCCGAGGGGCGGGTTTTCTGTGTGAGCCAGGAGCGTCTGCGCTGGGAGGGAGCGTGTGGAGGAATCTGCCGATAACCCCGAGGCGAGAGAAGGGGCCAGCGGCGGCCGCCGAGCGGGGGAGCGCGGATCCTGCCCTCCGGCGGAGCGCCGCGAGCTGCCGGAGGGGGGTGCTGGCGGCGGGGCCGCCCAATCCGCGCGGGGCCGGCCCTTGTGATTGGCAGCAGTGGGCGGAGGGGGGGCGAGCCGGGCTCGCTTACTCTGCCTTCCCCGGAGAGTTTCCCAGCGGGGGCGGCCGGGGCTTGCTCTCCCCTCGGCGCTGCCGGCGTTTCACCCCTGTTTTCACGGTTGTTGCCGAGCATTGAGCCGGGGGAGGCGGCGGCGGCAGCAGCGGAGAGCGCGGAAAGCAACCACATGAATCAGTTTCTCTCTGTATCCGGCTCCGGGCAGAGGCGGCGACCATAGCGGGGAGGAGGGGAGAGGGGGGAAAAAGCGGCTACTGCAGCAGAGGCAGCGGTCGCAGCAAGGAGGGCTCCCCTTGCCACCTTGCCGCCGAGGTGGGTAGCGGGGACGCAGCGTACGGGAGGGGGCCGGCTGCGGGCTGTAGGGACGGCGGGAGGGCTGGGGGAGTTGCTGCCCGGGCCGTGGCTGCGGCTGCTGTGAGGCGGGTGGACGTCGGCAGGCAGCGGGGAAGCAGAGGAGAAAAGTTGCCGATGGCGCCTGGGCGGGTTCCCCGCGGGGCGGTGGCGACGGCGGCGTTGCTCGTGTTCCGCCGCTTCTCGCCGTCGCGCGTGGCCGGAGAGGGGCTGCGGCGGGTCGTCCTCACCGTGCGTGGGACGGGCTTTCCCCCAGGCTGGGGCCGGAGGGCCAGGGTTGTTCTTCGTTAAGTTCTCTTTTCGCTCCCTCTTCGTGGCTCTGCAATTGTGGGTTTCGCTGTAAGGGTGAAAACACCGCCATCAACGCCTGTCTTGTTTTCCTGGTTGATCAGCCCGAGCAGCGCCGTTCCTCCGGCCCCCCCTCAAGCCTTTCCCGCAGCCCCGGTGGCGGGCGGCAGTCGGGGCGGGCCGGCTGGCCCCTCTCCTCCGCGGCGGGGCTGCGCTTCGGGGGCGATGGGTTCCCGCCCTCAGCTGCCCGCGTGCCGCGAGGCCCCCCGCCGCGCGCTGTGCTGCACCAGACCCGCCGGGTCGCGCTTGTGCTTGGAGCGGAGCCCTCACGCGGCCCCTCCCCTCCCGCGCGCGCGTGTGTGTGTGTCTGTCTGTCCGTCTATGTGTGTCTGTCTACGTACGTGTGTGTGTGTGTGCGCGCAGAGAAGCGCGGTGTGGGGTGACGCTCCCCGCCCGCCGCCGCCCCGTGTGAGGACTGCTTGTCACGTTTCGTTTCCCTTCCCCAGGTGCCGAAGGGCCGGTGCTCGCCGAGACGCGACCGAGACGTTTGTCCCCCCTTCTGGAGCTACGCGGCCTCAGCTGCCAAATGTGCGGAGGGCAGAGACTTTTGCTCAAAATCCCCCGATCGTAAATATACAGAAAGCGGAAGAAGAGGCACCGCCGAGCAGCTGCAGGAGGAGGGGAGGGGGACAGCAATACTGTTTCTGCTGTAGTCAGGGAGGCTGATGGCGGAGTTCGGCGGCGGCGGCACCGGCGGCGGGGGGCTCCCTTCCTCCCCGGGGCCGGTCCAAGGGAAGGTGGCCTTCAAGGCAGGAGATGGGGAAGGAGGAGGCGGCGGAGGTGGCGGCGGCGGGAGATCCCGCTTTGACAGTGCAGGCGGACGGGTCTCCAACGGGGACTGTGCCCTAGCGGGGGCCGGCGACGAGCCGGGATCAGCTCCTCCGGCAAGCCCAGAGAGCAGCAGCAAAGAGAAAGGATTTTCCACCAGTCAACCGCGAGAAGGCAAGCCCGGCATCCCCCGGCGGAGCAGCATCATTAAGGTAAGAGCACTTGCTCCTTCCCATCGGGGTCTTAGCTCTTCCTCTGCGATAGATATGGCTCACAGAGCCTTGGCTCTCGACGAAAGGGTAGGCGGCTTTCTTTGCTTCCCCCCCCGCCGTGGTGAGGGGACTTGATTTTTCCTTTGTCAGAAGTGGACAACAGTAAGAGGATGGCTTTATACACATCCATGGTTGGAGGGCATCATGTTTTGAGGTTTATTAAAACAGAAGGCTCTAACTCCTGTTGGAGAAGGCGAGAGAAACTAGCTGGTGTGTGAAAAGACAGCATAGCCACCAGCCTGGCAGGGAAAGACGTGGATTACACAGGATCCTTGTTACTTGGGATGCACCTGTGCAGAGCAGTTTTGTGACTGCATTGGCTTGTGTGTGTGACAGGCACAGCAGGTGATGAGAAATCCAGGATCTCATTGGGCTGGGGAGGAAAGAAGGTAGAATAGGGAGCATTCTTCTTGTTAAAAGTGACAGCTCGTTTAACAGTAGGCTGTACTTCACCTATGGAAACGTTTTTGTTTATACTTAGCTCTGCATATTCTGAATGCTACTGTTTCAGCTTGAAAAGTAGAGGGAGAATCAATGGTAGAACGTAGACTGGGGAAAAAAGGAATGGCAGTACTTTTTTCTTAATGTAATTATACAAATACAGTTCTCTTTTCTTAAATTCACAATTGCTGAGATGATGCTTTGTCTTGGGTTAGCTTTCCCAACTCCAGTGAAAAGGCTGAGAAAAGGTAGAGAAATCATTTCATTGGTGAAACGGATGTATGAGTTGTAAAATGAAGCATAACTTCCAAGTACTTAAGAACAGAGCTCAATCAAGATCAGCTAGAACAAAAGCAAGCTACATTTGTTGTCTCTAGATATTTATATGCCTCCAAAATCAGCTGTTGTAGATTGACCCTGACTGGATGCCAGGTGCCCACCAAAACCTCTCTATCACTCTCCCTCCTCATCTGGACAGGGGACAAAAAATATAATGAAAGTTTTGTAGGTCAGGATAAGTACAGGGAGAGCACTTGGCAGTTACTGCCATGGGCAAAACAGACTTGACTTGTGGAAATTAATTTTATTACCGATCAAATCAGAGTAGGATAATAGAAATGAAACTGAATCTTAAAAATACCTTCCCCCCACCCATCCCTCTTCCTGGGCTTAACTTTACTCCTGATTTTATCTACCTTCTCCCCGCAACAGTGGCACAGGGGGATGGGGAGTGTGGGTTGTGATCAGTTTATCACATGTTGTCTCTGCTGCTCCTTCCTCCTCAGTCTTTCCCTACTCCAGTGTAGGATCACCCATCATGCAGACAGTCCTCCATAAACTTCTCCAACTTGAGTCCATCCCACAGACTGCAGTTCTGATGAACTGCTCCGGTGTGGATCCCTTCCACAGGGTGTAGTCCTTCAGGAGCAGGCTGCTCCACCGTGGGTCCCCCACGGGATCACAGGTCCCACCAGCAGACCTGCTACAGTGTGGCCTCCTTTCTCTCCATAGGGCCACAGGTTCTTCCAGGAATCTGCTCCAGCATAGATTTCACATGGGGTCACAGCATCCTTTGGGCAACCACCTGCTCTGGCATGGGGTCCTCCATGGGCTGCAGGTGGTTATCTGCTCCACTGTTAACCTACATGGGCTGCAGGGGGACAGCCTCCCTCACCATGGTCTTCACCACAGGCTGCAGGGGAATATCTGCTCTGGCACCTGGAGACCCTCCTTCACTGACCTTGGTGTCTGCAGAGTTGTCCCTCCTATATATTCTCACTTCTCTCTCTCTGGCTGCCATTTTCACATCAGATTTTCTCCCCTTCTTAAATATGTTACCACACAGGCACTACCACTGTTGCTGATGGGCTTGGACTTGGCCAGCAGCAGGTCCGTCATGGAGCCGGCTGGCATTGGCTCTGTCAGACAAAAAAGAAGCTTCTAGCAGTTTCTCACAGAAGCTCTCCCTGTATCACTCTCCACTGCTGCCCCCCCCCCCCAACCTTGCCACGCAAACCCAATACATTCCACCCCTTGACTCCATGAATCACGTATTTAAGAACTGTCATTAAAATCTGTGTTCATCACATAATCCTCACAAACTTCAGTCACATCAACAAAACCAAAAGAATTCCCCCATGCCCAAATCAAAATAACAGCATTACAGCACTGAAGTGGACAACTTAAACACACAATCCACCCCTCATGCCTTCACCACAATTAGAACAACAGAAATTTCCCCCAGTCATTCTGCTAACATTGTTCAGTCCGTGTTTTGCCTTTTACCTCTACAGTTTTCTTGGCTGGATGATAGAAAACCCTGTGTGGAAATTGAAGACTAGTTGCATGTGTTACCATCTCCTGGACTCTGCTATAAAAACTAAGGGGAAAGCAAGGGCAGTCAGCAGTGGAACACATTTGACAGCCTACACCCACCCTTCCTGTTCAAGCAGTGGTGCTGGGCGTGTACGTTTGTGTGTTAAAGAAATAATAACAATAGACAAGGGGCAACTGAGCTTGGTGTTAACATTATTTGGATTTGCCAGTGATTTTTACAGGTCTGATACTTCCTAACGCTGTTTTGTTTCTTCTGTGGTAGCCCAAGAAAGGTACTAGTGTTGTTTGCAGTGTCTGTCTTGCCATCATCCTGCTTTGTAGTGTATGATTTGATTGTACAGCAACCTTCTGCCTCTCTGGAGACCAAACAAGGATAAAATACTTAGGGATTTGTGATATATTAAGAAGCATGAGATAAGTAAATATGTTTTGAATTGCATTTCATGAATACCTAAGGCAAGGTTCTTAGTTTCTGCAGAAATGACAGCATTTTGGAATATAAAATTATTCAACTTTGTGTTATCATTATTGATGAATACCATTTTGCAAATGTGAACAGTAATCTCCTTAGCTGCCAAGAACTGATTACTACAACTTTGTGTTATCATTTGAATAATTATGATGAGTGGAAAAATCTCACAACGCTACATTTAAAGTTATGTGGCCTGTATTTATTTAAAATAGGACTGTTTTAATACATTTCGGAAAATCACTCATCTTCATATATACTGACTGTTCTGCCTGCTTAGTTCAGCAGTTCACAGTTTGAATTCAGTTGCATAGGTGCCTAGTTTTCAGTATGAAGCCTTTTGGTAAATCTGGTATGAGTAGTAAACCTTAAGATCCTTCTTGTTGTCTGCTCTTGCAGAGCAAAAGTCTGTAAAACAGAGTGGAAAATGTTTGGAAAATATTTTTGGAGTTTTAGTAACTTAAATCAGTGATAAATAATGTGTAGAGTAAATTCAGAAAACATGACTGTCCCATGCAGATGCAGATTTCGGACCTTCATCAAAACCACAACATTGTTAGTTGATCTGTAAAGTGTTTATGGAATATCTAATATTTTAAACATTTTGCTTGCCCATTGCTGTGTAGACCTTTGACTCACAAAAAGAAAATTAACAGTTGAATAATGGTTCCAGTTCAGATTCAGTACTTCAGAACTGCATGTGTGTGCATGAAAATCAGGAGGACAGAAATATATTTTATTTTGTTTTTAGTCTGTGCTTCCATTGGTTGTCTATTTTCATAACTCTTCTCAGAGCAGTTGCTGCCTTTTTTTCCTCTCTTTTCCTTTCTTACTTGCAGTCTTTCTCTTTTCTTTTTTTCCACTGGTTCCATTTTTTTCTCCCCTTTCTAATTTTTATTTATTTTGTGCATCTGCATAATTTTGACTCTTTCTTTTTTTGGCACAAGAGGATATACTCTTTGAGGCTGAAGTGTCATTTAAGGTGATGGCAGGTGTGGTAGGCCACTATCACTGGAAAAACTTACATGGTCTTCATGCCATGATACTTTACTTGACTTTTTACTCTCATATATAAACTATATTTAAGCTGAAAGTGTTAAAGATTATACACTTATTTGGAGCAATTTTTATGGAGTTGCTTATTTCATTGCTTACCTTTGCTGAACCAAAGGGCTAGGGAGTACAGATCTGTGTTTATAGAGACTTTTTGACTTTTTTTTTTTTCACCCTTTGTTTCTGATTTTTCAGAAGTGATAGTGATAACACATTGTGCATTCAAAGGGTTTAGACCAGATAACTGTTTTGTAAACTAATGTATGTACCACTTATATGTAGTGCTTTTTTTTTTTTTTTTTTTTTTTTGGTCACTATTTAGTTTTTCTGAAATATTTTCCTTGCTACAGTTCCCTATGGTTTCCTATAATGTGATTTCCTACAACTGTTCCTATAATACTCTGCAAAATGAATTTATAGTGAGTCCATTTTGCAGTTCAGAGTGGATTTAAGCATCTTGTGAACTTCTCTTAGCTGCTTTGACAGCTGGCAGTGAGCTTGCTTTATTTTTGTGTGAAGTTCCTCCACATCTTTCTTAAAGAGACTTTGAGGTGGTAGGAGATTGAGAATCTTTAAGGCAGCAAATGACTTGTGTATATGTTCTCTTGAGCTGTTTGTTTCTAGGAGTCTCCAGTAAATGTTTACAGAACTTCACAGTTTGTCAAAACTATAGACCTAGGCAGAAAGAGACGGAAAGAGGGGAAAAACATGTTATGATTAGAACTGTTAACAGTAATAAAATGAGAAGAATTTAGGAGAAACTGCAGTTACTTCAGAAGACAGTGAAGAGAAATGGAGAAAGGTGGCTTAGCATTCTGTGAGCAGGAGTGTTCTTATCAATGTGTGTCTGGAAGCAAAGTCCTTTTTTTTTTTTTTATATAGTCTTGCTGTTCTCAGTGTCAATACATTTCTTGGCCAATAACTTAAACAATTTTCTGTCTCCCCTTTTTATTTTGGGTGTAAACTCAAGCTTTGCAAAGCCATGCAATTGCTGAGCATTGGCAACTCTTAAGTTTAAAAGCCTGTGAAAAGAGAGGAACCAAATTTATCAGGTAGATATTTCAGAATATAATTTTCATCATAGCTTTGCTTTTGAAGCTAAACATTCTTATATCTGTGTCCTTCTATGGCTGGGGAGTTCTACAGCATATGCATCAAGATATTTCTTCCTATTAAAATGCCAGCATATGTTATCTCATATGATCTCTAGTTCATACTGTATACCTGGTTGTATCAGGTGTATAAAATACGAAATATGGAGAATGTTATGCAACATTTTCTGCCACTGTGGTTGTTTCAAAGACTTTATTAAAGCCTTTTGCATTCATGGTAAACTCTGAAGTAGTATTTTAAGTAGATCTAGATTCTCTGCAGTCCTAAATTGCCTTAGCCACAATGGAATGTTTGCAAGTCTTCATGGAGACCCAGAAATAGATCATACACATTCAGCTTCCATCTAAAAGGATATAAAGGAGTTAGGTCGCTGGAATTAGTTTAAAATACATGAAATTACCTTATTTTCAGTCATTTTACATATTGGGAAACAAACCTGTGTAATGATGTTGTTGAGATTATAGAAATATATATATATGCATTTATCCCCAAGTATCTTTTCAGTGTGCTAGACGTTTTTAAGTAAATTTGATTGAGCAGTCATGGGCTCAAATGTATTGACTTCTTAAGTTCAAAGAAAACAGCCATATAGAGGGAAGAAGGTGAAAACTAGCACATACTTTGCTTGTTCACCCCCTTTCCCCTTGGAAACAAAATGCTACAATATGGGTCGAATTATTTGTACTTACAGGAGATCGGTGTGGAAGAAAAACATCAGCATCCCAACAATAGAAGGTATTTCGTTCAGAGCACACATGGTAATTGACACCACAAAAGCGCATATTTAGGAAACAAGGCTGTGATAGTTGAGCTACTCCTATGCCTTACCTTGGACAGGCTTTCAACAAGACAGCCAAAGGATTGGTTTTTTTGAGGAGCTGTTTCTGGATTTGTTCTGTTTGGTTCTTGTTGATTTGTTGTAGATCTCATCTCTTTGGTTTGTCAGATAGTATGAGATCTGAATGGCTAACTGCAGCGCTGTACATCCTGGAGCTTTCATTTAGGAGATATTTTCTCTTTGATTTGTTGAACTCTCAGGTCAACTACAGAAGGTTAACAGCACCTATCAGTATTTGTATTCCTCCTCCTACATCCTCTACTACTTAATGTGTACTAGCTTCCTAATTTAAAAATATATAACCTATATTTAAAAACAATACTTGAAACCATATCATAGTTCTTCCTGAATTTTACTTTGTCACACAAGAGCTGTATATCTTAGGTATTTGCATATAGTATGGTATATATACGTTAGATATATATATATCAGGCAGCTTACTACTTGTTAACAGTGACACTGGACAGAGATATGTCACGGCCACTGACTGGGTATGTTGTGCATTGCATTTGGTATATATTGTTATTTACATTAGTACTTTCTGTAGACCACAGTAATACAAATTTTATTTGGATATATGTAACACATTTTTTTAAAAAAAGGTGTTTGTAGAAATGTATACATGAGGATACATTAGCCAAGTTCAGTGTGTAATTTAGTTAGCTTAAGTACTATAGCCCTTGAAGAGAAAGTAATTTTTCCAAAAGATAACTTGGAGCAGGAGTTTGATTCAGATGAATTTAGATTCTTTGACTTCTCTGTGAAAGAGCTTATCTGTCTAACTTCTGTTAACTGAGTAAAGAGCTTGGCTACTGTAAACTCCTTCACCTCCTCCACCCCCAGATCCTTAGAATATCACAGAACGTGTTCAGTCTATTCAGTGGTGAAAAATAAATGTATGGAATTAAAAATCATTATGAATACCTGATGAATTTTTTTAATGCCTGTTATCAGGTTTGATCAAAGATATGACTATTAGCTTAGACTTTTTTTAAACTGGGAATTAGAGCAGTGTTCTCCTGCCCATGGCTTGCAGATAGTACATTGCTTCCATGATTTCATTGCATTCATGAAGGATTAAAAAAATTAAACTCTAGGCTGACAAGTTAATTGCGTAGTTTCCCAGCCTTTGCTGGTCCATGGGAGATATTAACATTGATCTTTGTATTATTTCCATTAACCCTATTAAAAAAACCCTTAAGCAAAATTTGCTGTTTATCTTTAAGAGCCAAATAAGTTAAAACACATACTGTTAATACTAGTACATCAGTTCTAAAATACTTTGCACACAAATATGGGATTGTGTTCAGAATTCAGAAATTTAAATATAAATAGACTAGCAGGTAGATTTGGGAGGAAGAAAGGTGTATAATAATTGATGTTTAATATACATGGAGAAAAGGAAAATATGATAAAAAGCAGCAGCACGTGTGTATTGAAGAATGTTTAAAGATAGGGCTAGAAGAGACCTCAAGAGGTCAGTCTACACTGCTCTGCTGCAGAATCAACTGTTAATAAGTATGATGCTCTTTGTCTTTTAAGCACCTTTTGTTTGTGATCCTTCTATGCAGAACTGTTGGATGATGATTCCTCTTTGTATAAGGACAAAAGCAATCATCATCGGGCTTTAAAAGCATGTACTTGCCCTACTGATTGCATTCTAATTATTTCAGATCATATATTCAATTTGCCATTTTTTTTTCTGATTTTAACTTAGCATCTAACATGCATGCAGCTTTTCCATCTTCACGTGAACAGTTGGTTCTAACTACGCTCTCATTTCCATCATATGGTGACATAAGACTTTTTTTGGTCATATGGTTGTAGTTTATGGGTTTTAAGTATAAGTTCGAATTCTATACTCCGTGTTTAAAATAAAAATCAGTTATTTTTACTCGTTACTGCCTGTCAAGTGGGCAATACAGTATTGCAGAATCTAGTTCTGAAATACAAAGTATGAGAAAATGTCTTTCCTTCTAAATATATTAAAATAATAGACAGCAAGTACAAATTTATAATATGCTTACTAGGTGTTAGGTTAATGATTGGACTCAATGATCTTAAAGGTCCTTTGTAACCTAAATGATTCTGTGATTGCAGCATTGGCTTAAAAAAGTGTACTTTGAAAGGGACTGGTTTGTTTGTCTTTGAGGAAAGTAAGTGGCAAGTGTCATATTTGCCTGTTTTGCAGTTATGTTTATAAAGACTGACATTGCTATTTTACAGTTGATTTTCACACTTGTCATGCCTTTTAAACATGGGGTAGTGTCATCACTATACTTAATTCTTCCTGTTGCAGGAGATTATGTATGGAGTGATCCTTTGGATGGATATGTTGCTCATCCTCCTGACTGCAGTCCATCTGTTAATTTCTGTTTAACTAGTTTCTTTCCAAGAACTGCCAGTAGTTTCATCTGTCCCTTGCTTCTGAAGAGGAAGGAGCATGCCTGAGTTCAGCCACCTCTTCCCTCCTAGACTTTGATCTCACAAAACATGAATGTCTTGAGACAGTGAAGAGTGCAGTATAGCATGTGAGAGGAGCACGTCAGTAGTACTGGGACCGAACAGTATTAACTGTTGGAGCCTTGGGAAAGTTAAATAGATGTGATTCATTTCTGCCTCTCCTGGGATTCCTTTTAATGTCATTTGACCCTTTGGAATAAGTAATAAAACATCCCTGAGTACTTCAGATCATACACTGTGTTCAGGGATCCTTTCAGATACCAAACATTCATGTTCTGGCAATTTTAGTACATATTTTATAAGTGCAGGCAGACAGGAAGTGCCTTTAAACAAACAAACAAACCAGGCCCTTTTCAGAGTAGCAGATCAGAGTTTTATAAAATGAAAAATAAAAAAATAACAATATATGAAGCTGGATTTCTAAATTTACTGTAAAAATACTTACTTTAATAAAAGAAACTTATTTCCTAGTTTTATTTTGTTGTCAGAAATAGGTACCTTACACATACATAGCAGAAAATTGGTATTACACGTTAGTGTCATGGCTGTTCTAATACCTTTGCTAAAATTGCTGAAAATGGTTTGATATTTCCCCTAAATTGTGTGATGCAGAAGAAAAAGAGCTGCTGCTTTTTTTAGTTAGAAAACACTTCAACAGAATGTTCAAATTCTTTGTCCTTTTGTTTTTTTCAACATCATTTTGCCTTCACTAAAAAAGATATTTTAAGTTTCTGTGTGTACTTTGATATGCTAGCATCCATGTATGTGAACATATCCCCATACTGCCCTCTTTAGTGTAGGGTAAGAGAGGAAGAATAATTGGAGAATTCTGCAGCAGCAGAGCAGTCTGTGTGGTTTTTGTTTTGTGAAGCACCTCTTAAAATGGAAAATCCCAGATACTTTATGTATTTCATTACCTAGTTCCCAATGACAAAAGAATTGAGTTGTCTGTTTACTCTAATTGCATTCCTTAAAAGAAAGTGTAAATGACTGTTTGTTAAAAAAAATGCTTCATTGCTTAATTATTTGTATTATTAAAGTGTAATTTGGACTAAAAGAAAAGGAATTCAACTCGCTGTCAAAGCTTTTTAGATTGTTTTCTTCCTATAAGTTATTGGTGGTTTTAGGATAGGCAGTTGTTAATGCAGTTTAACTCTTGTAAATGGCACGAGCAGTTTATATACAGTAACTTTATATACTCTACCATGCTTCTTCCTTTACTAATACAGAAGCAGAATGAGTATCTTTTGTATATATATAGTTAAAAAAGTTAGTTTCTGAGTTGCTGAAATAATACTTGCATTCATTGCAATGTTTTTGTGTTTACAAATACATATATTTTTGCTATGTAAGGAAGGAAAAATTCAGCAACAGTAGGAAAGACTTTCACAAGTTTGAATCAGCTGAAACATATTTTGACATTTTCAGAGAATGGTCACTAAATATTATTATTTTTTTTAGATATGCTGATAGCAGACTGTTGCAAAAAAGCATTTCCAGTCTGAATCCTGGAGTTAAAGACTAATATTTCTGTAAAATTAGAATGTATTTAGTCATGGCACATTACTACCACGTAGTGGAGAAAGCTAGAGCAAACATAAAATAGTTTGAGTTCGAATAGTATTATGTTTTTCTTGCTTTTGAAGAACCCCCAAGAGCATTTTATGACTTATTGGATATACTTCATTTGTTAAAGTCCAGCTGTCACTTATTTTCTCTTTATTCTCCTCAACTGTAATAGTTGCAGTGATGCATCTCACAAGCATTATCTGAGGTTGATGCTTTCCAGTTTTATTTGTTCCTCATCTTAAACAATGCATAACATGTGCCTCATGCTTGGTCCTTCTTCGGTGAATGGCCAGCCTGATTTGGAATCTCCACTGAGTGGTGATATAGTGTGAAGGCACTGAGCGCTTTTAGTTGTGTTATTTTTCGGTATTTTGTAGATTTAGAAGTAAGCGTGGAAGAATTCATAATACTAGTCTTTTACTCTCCTGCTTGGTCTTGTTCCAGTTTGTGTCACCTTGTCTGTTGTGTCACCCTGTCTGTTTGATCCTCCCCTTCTTTGATCTCTTCCCATGCGTCATACAGCTTGGCTTTTTCTGCTTCAGCAGCAGAGAGACCACAGGCTGGCCATACTCTGCTTTTCTTCTTTAGCAGCTAGTGGAGATCCTTCTATTCCCAGCAAAGTGCTAGAACAGAGCAGAGCTTTCGGTGTGGTGTGTGCAGTACTGCAGTGGTTCATAACTGCTTGTAAATCCCCCAAAAGAAGTAACAAAAAGGGAGTACAAATAGTACTGCTAGGCTCTCAACATTCACAGTAGGCTTAAGTCTCACAGAGTTTGAGGCCAGAACTTAAGATGAAGTCTGATTGCACAGCTTAGGGTAGATGCATTGGTTTCCCTCCTCTTCAAAAATTGCCAGACATTGTAAATTTAAGAAAGGCTGCCAGAGTCGGACCAAGGTCTGTTTGGCTCGTTAATTTGCCTCCAACAGCAACCACTATGAGAGAGAATAGAAAAGCCTCGTTTCCGGACATCTGCTCCCAGCCTTAAGTGATCTGGAGCTAAGACATCTTTCTGTTTATTATTCTACATTTTTTTCATTAATTTTTTCATTAATTGTCAAACGCTAACTCGACTTTTGTAAGCTTTTCACCAATGTAACATCCTGTGACAATTAACTATGTGTTTTGTGAAGAAGTCCTTTTCTGCCTGGTTTTACCTGTCAGCCGCTTGCTTGCTTAGCAGCTACCCCCTGGTTCCTGTGTTAGAAGAACACTTTCTGTATTTCATAGATGAGTTGAAAAGTGTTCATCATACATCGTTGCTTTCTGCCTTCTTTTTTTCCCAGGCTAAAGAATCTTAATGCGTTTAGTTGTTCCACTGATGAAAGCTTTTCTGGGCTTTTTTCATTTTGGTGCCCTTTTATGTATTTTTTTTCCTTCAATTTTATTAATTTTTTGCAGTGTGGGACTAAAATGGTGTTCTAAGTATGTGCCAGTCAAATGTGTAACCCACTATGGCATAATGAAAGTTTAGCAATATTGCGATACTAAGTTGGACTATAATTTATTTGTTTTTAGTGTTGTCATCATCAAAGATTTAAACAGTATCACTGTCGCTAATAGGCAATGGGAGAGTGTTCTTAAACCTGTTATTAAATATTTAAAGCCTATTTGAAGAACTGTGTAAGAATGCCTGTGCTGGTGATGATGCTTGTGTTGGAAGTGGCTGGCATTAATATCTTTGTAGGAGACTGAAGTTCTGTTAGAAATCTTCTAACATGTTATGAAGTCTTTGTGGTGCTGGTAACAGAATACATTGCTCATTAGTACATCCAGCTTCCAGCTACGTTTGAGTACATTTGTTTAGCTAGTAACAGAATAAAATGGCATGGACATTGCATAAAGCTGAAAAATATAATACAAATAAAAGGGCTTTTATTTTATTATAAGCTGTTAAATATGAAAGAAAGAGGAAGGACCTTGCTTTTGTAAATGAGACCTGCTAATATGTCCTAGTTTATTACCTTTTAAGGTTCTTGTACAGCAGTCATTAATGGAGTGTTGTCTTCAATATTTTATTTCTTTTGCTTTTATAGTGTCAGAGTCCAGAAGAGCCAAGAAGGCATTTCTGCTCTTTAGGAAATTCACACAAAATATAACAGTAAAATAGCTTCATTAAAGTAGAGAGGCATCTAATGTTTTACTTAAGAGAAGAGTTTGTCTGAGGAGTAACAAGGTTATTAAGTAGTTAGAGTAAGAAATGAAGGATAAAAACAAGTAGAAGTTTTTAGGTCCCAGAAGATTGATCCAACAGCATTATCCTGGAAGGAAATCCTAACACTTCTGTCACTTGAGCTTTAAAAGTAGAAATGGTGTGAAGTGGTAGGATGCTGTCCTGAGTTTTTGTTGTGATGATTTCAATTTTCCTTCCCTTTTTTTTTTTTTTTTTCTTCCCTCCTCATTCTTTCACCTTTGAGGAGGGAAATTGCTTTGGGTATTTTTTTTTTTTTTCCCTTCTTCAGAAAGTTTCCCTTCTTCAGAAGTTTCTGTTACTAAGAAGGGGAGTAAGCCCTACTACCCTGTTCCTTTTTAGTTGGGCTGATATATTGACATGGGAGAAGACACCTTTGTTATACCTGAATTACTGAGTGTTCCTGAATCCTCATGTTTTTGTGTGTCCACTTTGTGACAAAGTCCAGTGCCTGACTCAAAATTTCTTAGCATCACTGTTAGTGATGTAATCTTTATGTAATTCTTAAGTTTCAAAGCTTCAGAGAAGTCTATTGGTTGTTTTATAATGTCTGATTACATGTTATTTTACTTCTGTTTGAGAGTGACACACACTTGGAGTAACAGGAATAGAATATGACATGAATTTACATTGTTTTACATATGGAGATTAATATTTCTTCCATAAATATTGAATTTAACCTCCCAGAAGAGTTTAGGAGTTCCTGCCTTGCCAGGAGAAAATTTACCCTTTTTGTCCTAGTAATTGGTGTTGATTTTTTATATTGATCAGAAATCATAACTTGAGCATATACTTTCAGTATAGGTGAGGGGTATAAAAAAGAGCCTTGTGATTACAGCTTTGGCCTCTAAAAATGATTTGCAAGCTTAATTAATATTAATTTGGCTCTGAGTTCTTTATAAAATGGTACTTGTGGCTGAAGTGGTGGAGAAATAAGACCTTTCTGATGCATTCTGTTAAAATACAGCATAGCTGTTAAATGTTTATAAAGTTTTGTATAAAACTACCACAAGTGAAATTATTTGGTGTATAAACCAGAAATTAATAGAACCCTACCCTGATGTACCATGTCACTAAATTTTGCAAGAGTCAAAATTAGTCATAGTGAAATCCTTACTTTTTTTTCTTACTATTTAAAATATTTAGAATACACTCCCATATTCTAGAAGCGCACACTTCATAACCCTTCCTTCTTTTAAATGTCTGATCTGTACCACGTAGAGTGGTTGATGGGAATAAAGCAGGGACTTCTATTGAAAACTTCTGTTAGCTGCTTTGATCATAACCCAGGTGGGCTCTTGTGTTTCTTTACTTTATTCCAGGATTTTTCAAAAATATAATAGGGTGAACTCTTGGTCCACTGATTTAAAAATCTTATGTAATTATTAACAGTGCAGTTGTATGAACCTTCCCCTTTTTACTTGCTTAGTAGATATCACTATAACATTTTTGGAGCTCCTTACATTACAACGTAGATGATACTGTTCTTGCACTGATCAGCTTATTACGCAGTTTAAAGCCCTTCATAGCCTTCCCTGCCCTTGAATTTTGATTTTTATTCGGTATAAAACCAATATTATTGAATACTCCTATCCATGAAGTTGGCTTGCAGTAAGTCCACTTGAAAAGGAAGCTCATAAGCATTGTAGTAACTTTTTCAGTATTATCTTTGAACTTTTTTTGGGACTCCCCAGCTTAGTTTTCGTCATCTGTTGATCCTTTGATTGCTTTAGACAGTGTGTACTCTTTTGCTTACTTCAGTTGTCCTTTTCTTTGCTTTAACTGTAATGAAGCCCTTTGAGATAAAGTCTATGAAGTGCATGTTTTGCATTCCTGTTATGATTACCTACAGTACAGTCTAACCTCAACATTCAAAAATCACAAGTCAAATCTGCAAACTCTTGATTTTTTTTGTTTTTTTTTTTTTTTTTTTTTTTTTTTATTTTAAGACATGAAATTTAGCATATTGGTTTCCTTCCATTGGTCCTTTGATTTAAGCCATTCTGCATGTGCGCCATATTTTCCAAGTTTTGGCATAGGAATGTAGGAATACATAAAAATTTTAAGTTAATGTGAAGATTCTGAGATCTCCGTAAGGACTCTAAAACTCCCAAGTATCATGAGATTTGCCATAATATTTGGAAGACCATTTGGTAACTATACAGACAGCTATGTTGGACAGATAATATTAGACAATAGAATATACTTATAAACCATTATACTTTTTATTGATTTACATACATGGCTTTACTATTGTTTCTTTGTTTAATTTTTACTTTATTAGCATGACTAACAAGGTGCCAGTATATATTTTAAGTAGTTTCAAACTCCTCTTAGCAAAGATTCCATGAGTTTTGTAGCTAATTGTCTAATGTTTACTTACGTTTAGGAAGTATGTCAGCTGTTCTTTAAATTGATCCTGTATTTAAACTGTGTGTTTCAGAAATTTGAGCTCTATTATAATATATTTATGTTTTGTGTTAGAACAGAGGCTCTGCAAGCTTTATCCACATGCTGTCCTGATAACAGGAATCAGATGCTCATAAACTTCTGTTTAGCTGACTGAAAATTTCTCTAGAGGAAAAGTAGTTAGGATAAACAGTTCTACAAAATTCTTAGGACTTAGAAGTTGTTACAGAAATCTGAGGACCTAAAGTGTATCGCTTAAAAAAAAAAAAAGTTATGATAGTTAAAAATTCTTAAAATGCTGTTCTTGGCAGGCAAAACTGCAGGGGGAAAAAAAAAGGCCACAATTTAAAACTCTTAATTTGTTGTACTAGAAAGGAAGAAAACTAGTTCTGTATTATTTCGGACCAAAACTTGGCAGGAATTTAAATCCTGAGTCCAAGGTTTCTAAAACTAGAGGCTTGAGAATGTTAGAAGGTTTCAGGGCTGGTAATACAGGGGAAAGAATGATAAGAATGATTTTATAGAGAGCCGAGATATAAATCATAATCACAACATTTACAGGAATTACTTGGAAAATGTAGAACTACATATGATAACAAACAGAAAGAGGTGTGTCAGGTGCTGGTGTTGCATATGTTCTTTGTTGCTAAGTAGTATGGTGTTTTTTGAGAGCTAGTGAAAAAAATAATGGATTTATGTTTGTGGGTCAGGATGAATTTTATGCTGAGAATGTGTCTGAATGAGGCAAAATATTTTTGAGTCCTTTACCTACAACTCTGATAGCTCATAAATGGTTTCAGCATGGTATATAGCATTGTGGAAAGCTACACTTAGAGGTAGTTTGTGGTGGTGGTTTGGTTTTTTTAATATTTGTTTGTTTTTTTCTGAGATGCCAGTTGCTGGATAGTGTCTTGGGAGATATTCTTGTGAGAGGCAGTTGTTGAGCAGCAGCAAAATCCCTCTGTGACTTGTCAAATGATCTTCTGTCAGCACTACAGTATATGAAATTAATGTGACATTACTTAACCCTCCTTCTGGAAATACAGTTCTTTTTATAATGGTTCTTAGTTTATAAGATTTCTTTCTTAATATAGGTGGAATAAAATTTTGTGCCTTACTTATTTTTCTTTTGTTTCTGTTTTTTAATGGAAGTCATCCTGCTACATTGAGGAAAGGGAGAGAGGCACCAGTAGAGAAAATAAAACGTTTGGACTCCTTTCTTACATTTCACTACTCAGGAGCAAGAAAAGTTCTTATCCAACTATGTTTGCATAGATGATATGGGAGAATTCACCATGTTTGTGGTCATTCTTTGTGTTACACTAGCTGCAGTTTTGTAAGGCAGTTAAACTATGCTGCTTGAAATGTCCTCATTTCCATGCCTGTTGTTTTTGCAGCTCGCCAAAGTTGTAATTTGTTGTAAAACAGCAATGAAAAGGCATTTCTCCTTGCCTCCAGGAAATCTTTGTTTTAATGTAATTTGTTACTGTAAAAGCACTGTTAGAAATGTACTAAAATGGTAGGAGACTTTGAACCAGAGTGTTACTGAAAAATATGCTTATCTCACATTTTACATTTTCTTTCAGTGTTCGTAATAGCTGATTAGGAGAAGGTAACACATGCTAGAATTTTATAACCCTGTTTTCTTTACATGTAAGAAAAAAAAAAAAGAAAAAACCCCAAACAGTCTGGTTTTAAGCTGTAACTTCAATCATGAATAATAGAAAAATTTCAAAGTTTACAGGCATGTTTTCTCTGGTTCCTTGAAAAAATTATTTTGAGATTCCGTACTAAAAAGGAAATCTGTTTTTCTCTGGTTATTGCAAAGCTTCATTGGTAGCTAAAAGCAGTGAAAAAAATAGTGTCACTTTTTCTCTACTGTATGTATAAAATTATTCCATTCTTCATCTTGTAGCATGCATGTCCATTGTGTATACTTCATGTTTTTGGAACCTTTAATTTTCTTTTAAAAGGTAGTAGTGTAAAGTACTTGCCGTTTTCTTGGGCCAAACTCACAAGCTTGCTTTATTTAGTTCAATGCCCAGAATTAATTGAATAGTTTACTTTTATTTAGGTGGGTATATGTATTTAAGGGCAAGAGCTGTTTACCAGAAAGGCAATATATCCTATTTAGTATGAGTATCATTGAATAAAAGTGATGGTTTTCATGATCATAGAATCATAGAATGGCTTGAGTTGGAAGGGACTTGAAGGATCATCTAGTTCCAACTCCCTGCCGTGGGCAGAGACACCTCCCACTAGACCAGGCTGCTCAAAGCACCAGCCTGGCCATGAACACTTCCAGGGATGGGGTGTCCACAGCTTCCCTGGGCAACCTGTTCCAGTCTCTCACCACCCTCATAGTGAAGACTTTCTTCCTAATGTCTAATCTAAACTCTCTGGTTTAAAACTGTTGCCCCTTGTCCTATTACCACATGCCCTTATAAAAAGTCCCTCTCCAGCTTTCCTGTAGGGCCTCTTCAGGTACTAAAGGCTACTGTAAGGTCTCCCAAGAGCCTTCTCTTCTCCAGGCTGAACACACCCAACTCCCTCAGCCTGTCCTCATAGGAGAGGTGCTGCAGCCTTCTGATCATCTTTGTGGCCCTCCTCTGGACCCTATCCCATAGATTAATTTCTGTCTTGTTTTGGGGGGTCCAGAGCTGGAAGCAGGACTCCAGGTGAGGTGTCACGAGAGCAGAGGGACAGAATCACCTCCCTTGACCTGCTGGCCACGCTGCTTGTGATGCAGCCCAGGGTACAGTTGGCTTTTTGGGCTTCCAGCACATATTGCCAGATCCTGTTAAGCACTTCATCAGCCAGTACCAAGTCCTTTTGTACTAGACTGCTCTCAATCCATTTGTCACCCATCCTGTACTTGTGCTTGGGATTGCCCCTCCCCAGGTGTAGGGTCTTGCACTTTGCCTTGTTGAACTTCGTGAGGTGGCCATGGGTGCATCTCACCAGCACCACACAGCTTGGTGTTATCAGCAGACTTTGTGTTATCAGCAGACTTGCTGAAGGTACGTTTGATATTGCTGTCCATGTCAGTGTTCCCAGTAGCGATCCCTGAGGGATTTCACTTGTCACAGGTCTCCGTTTGGACATTGAGCCATTGATTGCAACTCTTTGAGAGCAGCCATCTAGCCAGTTCCTTATCTGCCAAGTGGCCCATCCAGCAAATCCATGTGCTTTTAATTTAGAGACCAGGGTGTCATGTGGGTCAGTGTTGAATGCTTTGCATAAGCTCGGGAAGATGATATCTGTCGCTCTTCCTTTATGCACTGATTCTGTGACCCTGTCATAAAAAGCCACCAGATTAGCCAGGCAGGATTTGCACTTAGTAAAGCCATGTTGGTTGCTACAAACCACTCGTTTTCCATATGTCCTATTTCCATAATGTCCATATTATTGTGGTATTGCATACTCTTTGGTGTATTGTTAAAAAAACACACCACAAAGCAGGTCAGAGCATTTAAGGGATAGGTACAAGAGTACTGGTGTTGCCCATCTCTTGTATTCTGGTTTTACATCTCATTTTGCTTTACACTGATACAGACAAGGAAGAAGGAAGTGGAAAGTAACTTACATCTACCTTACATATTCCCCTTTTCTTGGGGCTAGCCACAGATAGGATAATTAATAAATAAAAGGATCCTTGCCATGAGTGGAAGTAGCTTCATGAGTTGTTGCTAAGGATTTGTATGTGGCATCCTCAGTAAAACTCTATTCCATCTAGCCAATGTTCTTGGAAATGAAACGGTGGATTTTGGAAGCTGTTAAACTGGTAGTTAGCAGCTTCTCTGTTCCACGGGTGTGCTCTAAAGCAAGCAAGGTGATGCAACAATCTCCATCATTTGAAGTGGATCAGAGACTGGAATATAAATTAGTTTATTCTCAAACACACATCTCTTTCTTAAATCTTCTCTTAGGAATGCCTTTCTGCATCTAGCCCATTATCCTGTCTCCAGTGTGAGTGCTTGAATTCAGGCTCTGAGAAGCATGCAAGGAAGGCAAAGCTGAAGGTCATCTAGGCAAAGGCTGAGCAACAGGATAAAATAAATTGACGGGAATGTACCTGCTCAGTAGACACTAGATGAGGACAGTCTGCTCGGAATAGTACCTGGAGTGAAGTTGCATGGCTTGGCAAAGGCTGAATTCTGAAAATGACAGCTCGGTGCTGAATGTCCAGGCTGCCCTGTCCCTGATTCACACAGCCACTGACTGGATTCTAGCACAGGGAAGGACAAGGTATCAAAGTGTCACTTTGGAGCCCCTCCAGTAACCCAGGTGCTTCACAGTGAGGTCACCTGGAGAACATGGTCATGCTAGGGGCCAGTCCAGCCATCACTATTCCTTATGCTTCCTGAGCTGCTTTGCCCTTGAGCTGCTGACTGCAGTGAAGGCTGCCAGCCTAGGGAAGCTGGGTGAGAGCTGCAGCAAAGCAGCTTTGTGAAGCCAAGCATCCAGCTGTGCGGCCTCATCACCTCTGTGGAATTTCATGAGAGGCTTCAGGAAGGTGCCCAGGTGCTGTAACAGTCTCTCAAGCTGCCCAGCACTTGGGAGCAAAGGGAGCATCCCCCATTGTCTCAGCAACGTAGTGTGGATGAAGGAGGAGACAGGCAGTAAAGCACTAGTCTGTGCTTTGATTTCAATAATAAGAAAGTTCATGCCTTCTTTTCTTCCCTTGTGTCCTACTCCCCCCTGACTCCCTCTCCTTGCTCTTCGCAGAAAGAAGTGCAAGGAGGAAGTAAATAGGTATCATTACCCTAAGTATTTTTCAGTGACCTAATTGCTCAAGGGTTTTCAAAGTCTGAGGTGGTATTCTCTTATTTAGTATCTACATTTAAAAGACAGGTTTTGCTCCCATTATTATTCTAAGTTTCTTTTTTAAACCTGTACATTTTGGCATCTCTAGCACATTCTGTATTTCAGAGTTCTCTATCTTGAATGTGTTTGCAAGGAAAAGGTACCTTCTCTAATTTATTTTCAATCTGCTACCTGCTAGTTTAATTTGATATCTCCTTAATTATTTTTTAATAGGGTGAGATGGCAAACAGTTATTCCTTATTCACGTTCTTTATTTCACTTTTTAATTAATATTCTGACGTGACATTTGCTCTCCTATAAAGCTGTTGTGTGTGATGTATAATTGAAAAGATTTTTTGAGATCTTGGAATCATTTTTAATATAACAGCTGTGCAGTCTACTTTGAAAGATGTGAACTCTTTTATTTATAATGTGGTGTGTCCCTCAGCCTCTTTTTCCTCAGTATGTGACGGTATCTTGGCCACATCTGGAATCTCAATGCATAGGGATCTTGTGGTATGTGTTGACAGAGTTAGTTAACCTGATTTAACTGTAAGCCACCTTTCACCTATAGCAGAACTATTCCACACTAACAGCGTATTTTGAGTTTGTGAACTTGTGTGCTGGTAGTAATTTCCCACTGATAGTCTTCATTACACCGAGTTTCTGAAACATCTGTCACATCAACATCCTCATTTAAAACTTGGCATTCCTGTTTCTCCATCTTTTTCATCTGCATTGTTTAAATGTCTCCTATCTTCATACACTATTGAAGTGTAGTCACTTTCTATCCTCTCTCTTATTTGAGTATACAGTGTTACTGTGATTCTTCCACAAAGGATTCATCATCTTAAAGTGTGTGCTATTCAATCCTTAACAGCTTTTCTCAGCTATTAAAATTTAAAAGGTCACAGAAAAGTACTGAATTAAATTGCTGATGCTGTTCCTCTTTGGTTTAGATGAAGCCTTCTTCCAGTATGTGCTCACTCTGTTTCTTCTAGTGTTGGCAAATCTGCTTGGAATTATTCTTCCCAGAATTAGCCTCTCTAGGGAGATAGGAGCTTTATATTCTTCTATTTATTCTTCCATTCACCTCTTTTACCCTTATAAAAAAGAAAATCCTTCTTGGTTCTGAAAGTGATTGGAATGATTTGATGACTCCTGCATGTGGGAGAGGGGAAGGTTATTTTCTTTGTTATTGATGGCTTTTCCCTTTTCAAGGAGTTGAAGCTTGTCTTTTGTTGACAGAAATTGCTTGCTGGTTGAATCCATTAACAGATTTCTTACACTGAACTTAAGATATGAGTGGCTTTCTCATGGTGGGTACTGGAATTATTTCTTCATGCTCAGCAGGAGGGTGTGAGTTTGGTGTGTATCAGAGATGAAAATGAACAGAAAACTGCTCAGTGATTGTCCATAGTGTTTAGTAATATACCGATGGGAATTGATAAAATCCAGGTGATCTGGAAGGTCCTTAGCAGGTGAATCTGTATCATTTGTCACTGGAGAATATTCTGCAGACGTGAAAATGACAGTTGTCAGTGCTCATCTCTAAAAGCTGAGTTTATAAGAGAGATTTCTTCCACAGCTCCTGTTTAGGATTCAGGCTTTTTTGATGCCATGTTTTTGTTACAGATTGAAACAAAGTAAGATAAAACCAGTTTTATTATTTACACGGTTTTAAATTTTTTTTGTAGATCCGTGTTTGAACATAGATTTAACTACAATCCCAAATCTTAAGGAATATGGCCTTGTAAATCTGGTTGCTTAGAATGGCAACATTTCCTCCTGGAGGATTCACAGGAATTGTAGTTTAGTTTTCAAGTGAGAATTATTTTGTTACTTCTGATAATAGCTGGAGACTTGCAACTTCACTCTCTGTCAAGACCTTTGGGAGAAATCTTTTCTCCCAAGGGAAATCTGGAGAATGGTTAGTTCCTCAGAAGTTTGTTGGAATCATTTTTTGTATAGAGTATTAGAAGGCACAGTTCATTTGGAAGTAGAATTGAGAAGAAATCTGGACTGCGACTGGTTCAACTAAACAATTGGCAGTTTCTGTGGTACCAAGAAAAAATTTGGAAACACTTTGGCAACACAGCTGTTGAACAATGTGATGAAACTACTCTTTCTAATTTAAGAATCTAAAATGATTTCTGTGACTTATAGAAATGTATAAGGGTTTAAGTATCACAGTAATGAAAATACAAACCCAGAAGAAATTGAATTAATAAGTTTTCTTAGTCAGAAATGTACCTATTCTATTGCTTGCTCTGTAGCATTTTTCATTACTGTTTTTTCCTCTGTTTTTTTTTTTTTTTTTTTTTCTCTCTTTCTCTCTCTGTCTCTCTCCATATATTGGTCTTCTAAATACACCAAGTACAGTGTTATTAATCCCACAAAGGTGCTAGTGATTATGTTTTTACCAGAAAACAGGGCTGGAAAGGATCTTGAAGTTACCATGTGTAGTAGGTTGACCTTGGCCAAGAGCCAAGCACCCACACTGCTCACTTATCCTCTCCTCCCATGGCCAGAGGAAAGAATAAGAACAGCAAAAGCAATAAAGCTTGTGGTTCAAGATAATGACAATTTAATAAGTGAAAGAAAGAGGAAAGAAAAACAAGTGATGCAAAGGAAAGCATTCACTACCTCCCACAAGTAGACCAATAACCATCAAGTTTTGAACAGCCACCTTGGAAGACAAACCCTCCTCTTCTGCTACATGAGTTTTATTGCTGAGAATGATGTTATGCAGTATGGAATATCCCTTTGACTAGTTCAGGTCATTTGTCTGGGCTGCATCCCTCTCTCAGTTCCGTGTCCATCTCTAGTCTATCTGCTGCAGTGGGGCAAAAAATAAACCTTAACGCTGTGCAAGCCATATCCAGCAGCAGCCAAAACATTGATGTATTTATCCACACTGTTTTAGTTACAGATCCAAAACAGCTTCATACAGACTGCTACATAGAAAGTTATCTTGATCCCAGACAGACTATGGTATTCCCATGTCTCAGAGTGGAATCATTGTAGTTACACACTTCTCCCAAATAAATACATGTATGTATAGTTTGGAGTTGCTGTGTGTGTAATTTGGTTTGATGTGTCAACATCTTTGAAATAAACCACTTCTTGTGGATTGGTGTTGATGAATGTGGGCAACATGACAGATTTGAGATCAGAAAACTTGCACCCAGCTAGTATGGCTTTGAAAAGTGATTGTCTTTAAATGTTTAACAGTTCTTTAGAGTACTTAATTTTTAAAGTATTACGTATATTAATAACAAATTTTGGCTCAATCTGTGATAGAAATGGAATCATGGCAAAGCTGACAGGGTATGCAAGCCATCAAGACTGGCTTTGCAGCTGTTCTGTCTTCAGATTTCCCTGGCTGCTGCTAATACCAGTTTCTCTTCTGCAATTGTACGCTCCTCTTCTTGTCATTTTGCCAATTGAGAATAGAGTGATGGCAATAAAAAACGCCTTAAGACTATCATGTATTTTCAGTCTTAACAAGAAAAAAAGACAGAACCTGGTCATTTGGAAAAGGATGACAATTCACTCCTGTCAGTGCCAGAGAGACAAAATGTTAATGAGTTTTTCAAAGTACAGTGTTTAATTTTAGTAACAGGGAGAGACTTTGGTCTATTCTAATTTTCATCTCGCAATCTACCCAGTGCATCAAACTTTCATTAATAGTACTTGAGGTTTTAAGAATGATCTAGTGTATGTGGGTCAAAAAGTCTGATAAGATAATAATATTTTAGTAACATTTTAAAACAATAATTGGTCCTCAACTGTCAAAAGCTAGCCTTGAATTCAAAGAGAAAGTGCTGTGCCTTGTGATCTACAGTACTTGTTATTTGGGAAAAGAAAGTGTTGTCTTTCACATCAAAACTGTTACATCAAAACTGTAAAGAAATTACCATAATTACTGTTCCATTGTTCAGGCTGCTTTGTTTCCTCTGTTACACAACAGGTTAAGTAGCTTAGGAGGAGTTTGTTTGAGAAATAGTTCCTAGATACTGTGTCACCTATTCTTCTTTTGCCATGTGTCAGTATTTAGAACAGGACCTTTAAATTAACTGCTTTTGAAAGCCCGTGTGTATTTTTGTTTGTATAAAATTTTGGTTTAGATGGTGGACTTAATATAACTTAGAGGTAAAACTTAAAGTTATTATCTTTGTATGAACAGAATCAAAGACTTTTGTTTCTCCTAGTTTCTCCTCAGTGTATGTGGAGGTTTTAAAAAGTAAAGTATTAAATGTTTACAGAAAATACGAAAGTTGACTTGGAAGTGTTTTCCTGTAATTAAGTGCAATTTTATACATGAATGGTTTTGAATTAAATGAGACATACACCAAGTGCTAAATTAGCATTAATTAAATTGGCATTCATCTATTACTATTTTCTGTAGCCATCAGAGTACTGCCAACTCAAGTGCTCTTTGGTTGACATGAGAACATAGATTTTACATTCTCTGACTGATGTTCCTTTGAATATTTTACAAAACAAGAGAGAGTTAATTTTACTTCTGTATGGTTACAGAGCTCAGTGTGTGAGCGCCCTTAGTATCTGAGGCTATTCTTGTGGTTTTATGTAACACAAGGAGAGGAGTTGGAAAGAAAGGCAGTTTGCTATGGAAGAACTTGCATGTTGGTTTACCATGGATTGCAGCAGCTGAACAGGCTAACAAACAGGTCATCGGAAGGCTTGAGAAACAGCCAGCTGGAAAGGCAGCCGTAGACTGAACTGTTACTGATGGAAAAATACATTCCCAAGCTTGACATCTAAGTTTGCCACTGCCAAAAATATCTGTGAATGGTCTGTTCCGAAACAGATTAGGGAGAAAAGGTTAAAAAGAAGCACAGTATTAATGCCACGAACAGGAGGAAGCAGTGCCAAGACAGTGCTGGATTTATCCTCTGGCCAATTTTCTTTCTAGCTGCAGTATGGTAGAAGGCCAAAGTGTGAGTTGCAGCCTGTGTTTCATTCACACCATATAGAAGACGCAAAGAAAGGATTGCTTTGCAAACATCCTCTATCAAACAAGTTTTGGTCAACTGTTAGTGGGGTGCCAGATAGTTGGGGGTTTGTTTGCGCATTGTTAGGGAAAGTTCATTAGTTTGTTAAAGTGTATTAGTTTTGTATGCTTGTTATCTTCAAACAGAAGTGAGAAACTGCTCTTGTTTTAAGATTCAGAAATAGAATACTAGAACTGTTAATTCTGAAACTAGGATATTATACTATTAAAAACAATTGTTTCAAGTGGATATTTTTATCTTTTTTTTTTCTTGGCAGTCTTATGCTCCTTAGTCATAACTGAACATATAAAACTTGCCAAAGTTAAATAGAATGTGGGAAGAACATACTTGTCCTTAATTAGAATTCATTTGGAAGTTAGGAAATGGTGGTAGGGAAAAAGGCACTTTGCAGAATCTAATATTTTTGCTGGATTCCTGTTACTGTGTAACTAGTCTTTGTAATATAAAATAATTTTGCTTTGTTTGTTTGGCATTTTTAAAAAATGTTTTAAAGCTTAAGAAAAAGATAACATTTAATAGATGAAGGTAGAAAGGAAAGGTGAAATGTTGCTAAATGTTAGAGAGCCAATTGCACTTTTTTTGGTGCAGTGCTGAAATGAAGCCCAACCATACTTATATTGCACTTTGCACTTACTAAAAGCCAAAGTAAGCAGCTGTTATACAGCTCAGTGTTAAACACGGTAGTGCAAGGGTCATACCAGCAAAAGCAAAAAATTAACTTCCCTTGTTGTGTTGGAGAATTTTTGCATTGCCTGTTCTTAAAGTAAGACCTGACCTGAAAGGTAATGAAATAATCATCTTGCTTTTCTGCATTGCCTCCAAAGACGTGATTCTGAGTATCTGTTTTTCTCTGAAGCTTTGTTAAACTTACCTATGGATGGAAATTTTTATCTAGATTTTGTGGTCAGCTGAACGGCGTAGTTTTCTTGACTTGAAGTCAAACAGTAAGAAAATTGCAGATTAATTTCAGTACTTTGATTCCATAGAAAATGGTGTGAGCAAAACCATCTCTAAGTTACAGGAGTGTATAGTTCGAAGACACTTGAAATTCAAAAAGTAACTTTTCCACTTAATTTGAACTTTTATCAGAGTGCTTCTAATATTTAGGTAGGACTGGTTTGTTCATGAAACACAGTAAAATAATAGAAAAATCCCTCATGGTTGGAGATAAATAGATGATTCTTAAGGGTTTTAATTTTTTTTATAGAATTCGTAAAAATAAGATACCAGAAATGCACAAATGAGAGAAACACTTTCAGAATATTTTTATAAAATATTTGTACTCTTGTAGAGAGAGTAGCAGGCCATGGCAGCCATGTGACTGCCCTCATGTCTGTTCTTGATCACAGTATGACTGTACCTCTGAAAGGAGTAGAAAAGAAATAGCAGTCTTCTTTAGTTGCAGAATTGCTTAGCTAAGATGAACATGTTCAGAACTAGTGATTATTGATGAATACGCATTCCGAGGTGTAAGAGTGAAAGTGGTTCTGTATTGCCGTTGATAAATGT
This sequence comes from Megaceryle torquata, assembly GCA_024611175.1. NCBI lineage: Eukaryota > Metazoa > Chordata > Aves > Coraciiformes > Cerylidae > Megaceryle > Megaceryle torquata. Next base: position 87,563 of record JANIJG010023226.1, read on the forward strand.
GCCTGTACAGCACTATGTCCTAATGCTTGAATGTGTTTACCTCTCAAGACACTTCTGTGATGGGGAAAGGGATATTCTCTCTGTTTATGAAAAGTGTTTCTAGAGATTGAGTTTAATTCCACTGTTGTGATGTTCTTCGGTGAAAAGTGGCCCAAAGGTTAAGTTAGTTACCATGTGAAACATTGCTGAGAAGTCACTACTTCCTCCCTTTCCTTCCACTCTTTTCCATGTGAGGACTTCCTCAGGCTCCCTTTGCCTTTTCCTCCAGTTCTGTGGTCTCATAGGTCAAAGCAGAACTGCTTTCCCATCTTCATCAACTTGCACAAAATCTAGCCTTAATTTCTTAAAAAAAAAAAAAAAAAAAAAAAAAAGTTAACATATGAAATGAATATGACTTCTGTTGTTTTCACCAGTATTGTTTGTGTTCCTCTGGTTGCCCTCATAATGCTACTTTCTATAGTGATATGATACCTTCTTGCTGCCCTTGCTTCTCCATTCATCATTTCCTTTTTATTTTATTTATGAATTCCCTAGGTTCTACCACTCCCAGTGGGATACCCTGAAGGTCTCTTACCACTCTAATTATAAATACTATCTTTATTCTCTCTGCACAGTTCATTCTGTGTCCCCTGTCAGCAATGAAAGGGCATAGACCTGTACATGATTTAATAGTGAGGGATATGGCAGATCAACGTGTGATAAAATTCCTGATCTTGAATGACAGGTTCAGCCTTATTGTTTAGCAGTTTATAGACAGCAGAACAAAACCTGTGGACCCAATTTATTTTTGTCAACTCTGGGACTGACAGTTTCTAATAACTATATTCAGGTGCCTCTCCTAACTGCATCTAGGCACTATCACAATATGCTGTTTTTATTGTCTAACTGACATAGTTTTGCATCCACTTCTTTTTAAACTTTGGAGGACAGCGTAGAGGCTATGTCTCTTCCTATTGTTGGCCTTCAGGAATAAGCAAAATGGGTGCAAACATTTGTAATCTCTCACCCAAGAGCAGAATGAATTTGCTGAGATAATACTATAGTCAGGGTGCTTTTCAGTTGCTGTTAGTATTTGCTTGGATTTTAGAACATGGAAGCTAGAAACATAGCTACGTAACTAACAGAAATTAATTAATTACAAAGCAGCAGCTTGTACCAGTTGTAAATAATGATAGGCACAGAATGTAGCACTGACATTAGCAGCTTGTTTTTGTAATATGTTTATGTAAATGTACTATTTAGATTTTATAATTCAGTAAAGCTTAAAAAATATTTATATTGGCCCTCCTGACATCTCACTTTTGTTGTATTTATTTCATTGTATATATAATTAAAACAGAACTGCAAATATGATTTGAAAATACTCTTTAATAAACTCTATACTGGGTAAGGCAGTGTTTTGAAAGCTACTCATACTATTCATAAGAGAGTATCCTCCTTCACTGGGAACCTTCTAAGTGGAGAATTCTAGTGTTACAAGCTGTTAGTAATAAGGACATGAATTTGACAAGGTAATATACAGCGTAATTGCAAAAAAACGTGTAGGAAATTGACTTTCAGGTTCCCAAGTATAAATGAATGAATAAATGTAGCCCACTGCTATTAAGGTCTGTACTGGAAAACTTCCAAATCAATACAGATACTTAAATAGCTTCATTAAAAATTAGAACTGGAAAAAATATTTTTGAACTGATGTTAACATTTGAACCATTTACACCCTGTTGTGACAGATTCTCAGTAAAATATGGAGTTCAGGCAAGTTCCTCACTGCTTTACTAAGATTTTTGTTTGATTGATTGTCAGTAGTTTTGGGAAATAATTTCTTCCCCTTCTGACCCAAGCAATTCCATGTTTGGCATTGAAGATTATTTGAATTGCCCCAATGTCCAAAGATTTGAATACCCTTCAATATAAAATAATTTTTTTGTGTGGGTATCAGATTATTAGGATCTGTATCACTAGGGAAAAAAAAAAAGGATGTGGTTGTTTTCACAAATTGATTGTGTCTGCTGCTCTTTTGTGTTAGTATAGATGGGCAGTTTAATACTGAAGTGGAATGTGTGAACTACTGATTACTTAATAAGCATTATTACTTCAATTACTTATGTTTACCTGGGTATTTAACTGTGTTTGCTGATGATGCAATCAGAAGTTTCAGAATAGCTAAATCTGTTGACGTTTTGTGTAGTCAAGTATGGGTTGGGATAAGAGATCTCTAAGAAAGTTTATATAAATTGACAATGCAGATGTTACAAAAATTGCTGTAAAAATGTGTAGAAGTGAGAAGTGTCAGATTAGGGTTCACTTGGCTCAAGTACTTTGGAAGTATTCTGAAGTATTTCAAGTGATTATAAAGTGTTGGTAGGTATTGCATTCTGCTGCAACAATCGCATCTTATTGGACTGGGTTGTCTGAGGAGATAGTTTGCAAATGTAAACATATACCAAAAGATGGGGCTGCATTTTTTTTACATTTCAAGAAATAAAGTTCCTGACCCAGAAGAAGTCTTGGTGCTGACATTGTTCTTAGTTGGTAGAGTTTTATGACATCATATAAGAGTAGATGAAAATAAAAGTTCCTTTTTTGGCCCTGAAGCTGAGGAAATCTCAACTTGCAACTTGTTGCCAGAAGAGATGAGGTTAACTTTGCCACATTTAGGAAGTAATTCAAATTACCTTTTGTTTGTTTGTCTTCATAGATCTTCAGAACGTTATGTCTTCATTTTCAAATTAATTTTAGAGGGAATAAATAAACTTACTTTTTGATATTTGGAGAAGTGAGGATGGAAAGTGAAGATGAGAGAGCATTTCACTGAGTTATGATGCAAGTTTTGGTTTCAGGTTTGGTTTTTTTTTTTTTTTGGAAGCACTGGACACTTAGGAGGCTTCTATACATTTGAATGTGCATGGGAAAAGATAAAAATTAATAGAAAACACCTAAAAGCTATAGTCAAAATAACAACTGGTGACAGGAATCCAGTGTTTGGAGTCAGCTCCCCCTGCCCTGACAACAATTAAAGTAATAAAACTTGATTATTTGTTAAGGGATTCATGCTGAAAGGTTGTTGAAGATACCTGGAAGCAAACCAAACCATGTAAATGGTTTTAATGTATCTTGTTACCTATCAACAGTGAACAAAACCTCAAATGTACCATTTTCTGTCTTGAATAAGTAGCACTAACTCTTAAATGCCTAGACCTAATTTATTCTGCAAACCAATATTTGAATATTTTTATTCTTAGCTGATAACAATTCTGTAAAACTCAAAATATGCCCATAATAGTAAGACAAAACATGCTTTAAAAACTGCATTTTTAAATTAAAAAATCTAGTGTAAAATTGCAATTGTGTAAGCTTCAGATGTCTGACATTTTAAAAAACTGTATTAACTTTATCATAAAAATACTTCACTTCAAAAATATGAGATATAAGCTATTGCAGCATAGTATCTTTCTGAGCATTCTATAATCCAGAGAAACCTTTGGTATTCCATAATCAGTTCTACAGCTCACAGGGTATGGAATATACTTTATTTCTAGGATGATATACCATGAGAATATATTCTGGGGCCGATGAGAGATTTCTGATTACCATCTGCTGCAACTACTCAAGTTTCAGAATGGATTAACTATGTATATCGAGATCGTAAAATCCTAAATCCAGCTGTAAGCTGTTTATCAGTGGTGGTAGATGATGTAAAATCTCCTTGAGTTGAATGTCTGACCCCTTGTCTACAGCACAAGAAATTTGTTGCAAGTCAGTGTTAATGAAACAGTCAAACCACAGATTTTTATTCCTTAAATGCTACTTTTCTATTTTGGAGAAGATGAAATTAGAAATTGAATCTCCTGAGTCTAAAGGTGAGACAGTGGCCAAAATAATTTTGTAGAAGTTTGCCATATCAAAAGCCATGGTTTTGCTGTCAGCTGAAGATGAGGGTAGAAGATGCTTTTGTTTGAAATTCTGCATCTAAGACATGGTTTAGTGCAGATCTTAAGATTCTTGAACATTGGACTTCTCTGCATCTTTCTGCTTAGGAACATTATGAGTAGTAGAAGAAATGAGGCTTTACAACAATAATTTGAAAGTTTAATACTTATCTTTAGAAAACTAAGAGCTTTATAATACCAATTGTGAAGTTTTCCTGTTAATCTCCATTCTTGAAGAGGCAGCTGTATAGCTGTATGTATCTGCCAACTGCATGATGAACAGCTTAAATTTGCCCACATTTTCTAGTAAGAAATACTAATTTGAGCATCCCTCCTTCACACACCAGTTTTTAGGAAGATTGTTGGAATAAAATGATGTTAACAAATGTCTATCTCTTTTTTTCAAACTTCTAATATGCTAATACTTTTAAAGCCCATGAGGAGGGGACTGTAAGAGGGAAAGATGGACACCTAGGTGAACTTTGAAGTATTTACATGACCTATGTGTTCTTAGAGAAGGTCAGCTTAAAAATACAGACTTATTTAGACTGAAGGAAGAAACTTAATTACATAAAAAATGGTAAAAAAACTTTCTGAAGAAGAATTCTAAGACCTCATGTAACTTTTGTTGTGCTTAACTTGTCAGTTTGTTGTAATTTTCCTGCTTGGTAATGGTCATACAGTCTTCTGCCGGATTTTTTTTTCTTTTTCAGGGAGGTTTTTTACTCTTCACGTATGACAGCTGATACTACTGAAGCTATATAATCTTTTTCTGAACCGTAGTTCAGATTTTTAGTTTAACTGAAGTAGCTTCTTACTTGAATAGATTTTGCCTTACTGCAATCTGCTGCATCCTTACTAATTCCCAATGCCTGGTTACTCTGTAAGTTAGTTACCCTGTAAAGGACGGAGGGAAGCTTTTTAATCTAATCTTCAAACAGCTGCAACAGAGAAGAGAATAAACTGTACTTAAACTGGTTTTGGCTCAGTGTTTTTCCAAGCTAATTTTAGTAAACATGTTTTGTAAGGGCTGTAAAATTAAAATATGTGTTCTGAAAGCTCTCTTCTTTTTTTGGTACTTTATATTGCAGTGTTTGATTAATTAATGTTTGTGGTATGATCAATGGCCTTAGGAGTGGTAGTTAGAGGCTCTTGTGGTTGAGGACTTGGCAAATACTTTTAAAATGAAAAACACTAGCTTTTTTGTTTTGTTTTGGTTTTGTTTTTGTTTGTTTGTTATTTTGCAAAAGGGGTGGTAATGTTTCTGGCAAGCTGAAGTAGCATTGACAGAGGGAGAAACATTTTTGCTCTTGACTAAGAACTTGCTTTCTAACTTGATGTTATCACTAAAATAATAACAAATTGTTTTCACTTTCTCTTGTCCTGTGAGTTGCCTAGGAGCAATTGGTTTAAAATATTCCAAAGTACAGTATGGTAGAATTTCACAAATAGGATGGTACTGTGTTTAGGAAATGAAGAATAATTTTGGCTTCTGTCTTGATTGTTGTTGGGATGCATACTTCTTAATAATGAAGATTTTTGTATTGTCTGAAGTTAAAAAAAAAAAAATCAAATAAAACTCATACATATTAAGATGAATTTCCTACACTTATTTGAGGAAGACTGTGGAGACTGTCAACAGCAGATTAAAAGTTAAATTCTAAAAATGGCCAGAATGAGCTAGTTCTAGTGTGATTTTAAAGCATTTGAGTAAAATTCTTCTTAGTTGCACAGCACTGAAAATCAGAAATACTTCATTTTAACATTTGATTTGAAAGATTAACAAGGAGATTCTGGGTGCTATTTTACAGCTAGAGAGTGGTTGAACAGAGGAATAGTTTCTGTTGGTGAATTTAGAGACACACTGGATTAGAAATGTCATCGGTTTTGGAACTAAAAGTTTGTATTTGAAAATCTTTTAGAGATTTTTTTTTTTTTTAAGAATTTTTTAAACTGAAGTTTTTGCCTGGAATTCTTACCAAATGCTTCACATGCTTTGCAGTAACTCCTAGAAGAACTCAGGTAGGGTTTCATTTTTCAAGTTGCTAGTACTTAACTAAGAAATAGTATAAGCAATAAGAAGAGAGGAATAGATCATTAAGTTTGATTCATATCTAAAAATGTGTTAATATATTGGTTTGTATGCACCACCTTTATTATTTGCCTTGTAACTGGTCATTTTTCTCACATAATCATTCTTATAAAAGGAACCTTTTGTTACTTGACTGTAGTTTCTGCTTATTTGTGGATGTTGACTTTGCAGGATTAGAATCAGTTGCAAAGAGGTGTTGCAGAGCAGATGTGATCTTCAAAGAGTTTTGTCATTGTCTGTTTTGTGTGAACTGAATAAGCTTGTTTTTAATCATCACTAATTTTCTTTTTTTGCCTGTTTTTACAAGCGAAGTTCTTCCAGGTCAAACCTACAGAGTCATGTGTTAATCAAGTTGATGTATAGGATTACAAAAATATCTATATCATAGAAGTTTGAGATCAGTTAATTTATATCAGAGTCTGTGTAGACGCAATGGCTTTCTAAATGAAAACACTTGTAGAGGATCTTAGAAAACAGCTCTAGTTCTGAAGTAGATGGATCATAATGTCTCTCCCTCTTCCCAGTCAGAATATGTAGCTAACATTCTTCAGAATGTTCCAAAAGCACAAGATGTTCCTTTGGGGATAATCTGCTATAGTAATTGACTATATCTACAAATATTTACATTGAAATGTGAAGGGCTAGCACTCTTGGGATGGACTTGCAGAATTTAGAGAATCTTGGGAATGTCACTTTATGCAACAGCAAAGGAGTTTCTGCTTCCAGTCTGTATCTGTGATCACTTGACTGTATAGTTAGAAGTGAGGACATGACTGGAAACATTTTCTGTCTGTTAACCTTGTCTGTTAGTGAGAATATTGTGTTTCTTCATTATTATGAAATGTAGATAATGTATTGTAAATACGTAAAGATGTAGAGAAAGTTTTGGGTAAATACTTTGAAACCAATCTAAATAAACATTTACAATTCAATTTTATTTTTCATTCTCTTTCAGTGTATTTCACTGAGCTTTCAGAATGAATACCAACTATTCTTCCTTTCCCATTTACTTGGTGTTCTGATACATGCATCATTTGGGCCTCAGATCCTGTGGGCGAACCTTGTAATTCAAATGACATTTTTCATTGGAAGGAAAACTACTATGTTTCTAGAAATTCTTGGAAACTGCTTTTCACAGAGCTTATGTTTATAAATTATTTAATGCAATTGAACTGCCCATAAAGTACAGATCTGGGTGTATCTTGCTAATTGAAAAGCACTGAAAAATCAGCTTGAAATGTAATTTGGTTATATTTTTAAAGCCTGTTGCTTTGAAATCAGGGCACTACTACACATGACAAATTGAATGCAAACATTCTGTAAAATTCTGATGCAATCGTATTTGCATCATTAATGCTAATGAGAAGGAAATACATAGTAAAGGACACATAATGCCGGTGGTGATATTTGGCAGGATGCAGTGCCTTGTGCTTTTTCAAAGTAGAAGCTATGTGAGACTGGAAGACAGCTATTCCTCATCCCCTTTTATTTTATTTTTTTGTGTTTGTGTGTTTATGTGTATATACATGTAGTACTCACAGTAATGTGAGAGTGATCCATTCCTGAAGGAAATACTAATGTATTGTTCAAATGGAATCAAAGTTGAATACCTTAAGCTAGATTGGCGTTACAGAAGTCATTTATCTACATACCATCTTTAGGGAAAAGAAAAAAGATTACCAGGTGAACATTATGAACTTGCCAAATCAAGCAATCTTCAGAAAGTCATAGATTCTGTAAATAATGGCCTGCTGTGGCAACTTAAAAATAACCAAGAAAAATGTATAAAAATACTACTCATCCCAGTTGCTCTGAATATGGGAGCTGACTGGGAGGTAAATACATAATTGAGCCCCTTGTCCGTTATTGTCCTGAATCTTAATCTAGTCTTTATATTATTAATATTCTTTATCACTCTTTAGCTGATGACAGCAAATCAGCCTGTCAGTTTTCCACAGGCTTTGGACAGTCTGAATTTGGAACATTTTACTGAAACTTGTTGTCTTGAAGCACGATGAAAAGCATCCAAAAGATTTACTGTTGTGTTTACCCTTTGCGTTCAGCTGTTCAGTTTGTTTCTGGAAGCAGCCCAGGACAGGCGTGTGTGTGGTATCGCCATTAGCACTTGTGGCCATCCCGTTACTCGTTTTCATGACTTCTTCACACACTGCAGGATTCAAAGCTATGAGAAGCCTGGCAGTTCTTCTTGAGGAAGCTTGTATTGCTGATAATGTGTATGTTGTTCCGTTCTGTCCGTGACAAAAGGATGAGTATGGCAGACTGTCTATTCATAAAGTTATGTTTATAACTAGAGTCTGGTTTTAAACAGAGTAATCTCAAGCAGAATTGTAGTCCTATTACCATACAGCATAGAATTGTAGGAAAGTGTGTGAATATTTCTTTTTAGCTGTCAATATCTTACAAATCAGTGAATAGTATACTTGTATGCATCCATAAAAATGTATTTATTTTCTCTGCATAACATTTTTTCAATCTGGCATATGTGAACAAAACTGGAATCGATCATTCTGAGCTGTGATACATTCACAGAAAAGTGCAGTGAATGGCTAAATGGAGTAGAAGACATTGGATGTGTTTTCATGCATCTTGAAATAAAATACTGGTGTTATGATATTGCTTCAACAACTGTTAATCAGTTAGGGAACTAAACAAGGATTACAGCCCTGTAAGATTTCCCCGGGGTATAAGACACACTAATGTAGGAAGAAGTGAAGAAGTTGGAATGTTCATTTTGGGGTGCCTGACACCAGCACCTCCTTAAAGGAGTAACTGATTTTTGTTAGGGGTCAGGAAAATAGATCACTTAAAAAGGTTAAGTGGAAGCAACTGAAAGTTGAGCCCCAGAAATAAATAGCAACTCCAGGAAGTTTGTGACTATGTAATAATGACATTTCATAGTATTTTTGAATTTTGTGGATTTTTTTAGTGTATTTTAATCTTCTCTAGTTCATAGACCCCCACAGTTATCTAGTAGTATTATAAGGGGGAAAGTGTCTAACAGTGCTCTTGTGTTGAGTTTCTTTTTCTGTATCACTTAGAAATGATCGAGAAGCCTTGAGAAAACTGTAGATTTTAATTAATAAATCTTGAAGAGCATAGTAGATACTATCTTGAGGTTTTTCAGAATGTTTATAATCACTATTAACAAGCTAAACAGTAAACTGTGGTATGTGTAGTATTGTTTTGAAGGATTTTCAGTACTGCTTTACTTGGCATTTACTTATTAACCAGTGGGTAGGCTATGTGCTCAAATGGTGTATTTTCTCTCTAATTTACAGAACATAGAAAGTGTGTGAATCAACTTACCATTTTAGGATTAATCTATAAACTTGAGTGTGTGGTTTGGTTAGATGAAAATGTATTGTGAATCTCATTGTCTTGTAAAGATGTACTATAAAACAAAACTCTCAGCTGCATAAATATTACACAGAATCACAGAATGTTAGGGGTTGGAATGGACCTCTGGAGATCATCTAGTCCAACCCCCCTGTCAGATGTTCTAGTACAGACAAAGGACCGTCTTCATAAAAGGACAATTCATGAGTCCTTTGTGTGTATGCACCACTATTCAGTACCTGCTAAGGTCAGTGGGATGGGTGGGTTTGTTTAGATGCAGTTTTCATCTGTCTTGGTGTAAAAAGAGGGTGAACAGTACAGTGCTGGTTTTAAGCACTTCAGGCAATACATGAATTTCCTACATTGAAAGAAAGAGCTGTTTCCCACAGTATGGATTTTGGCACAGGTTATGATCTGTTCTGAAACCTTTCCTCTTCTTTCCCAAAATTGCCAGTAACTTCTGTTGGAAATCAGCAGTCCATGCTCAGATGAGATAAGACACTTTGTGGCTTCTTGCCTAGAGGAGATAACAAATCTTAGTCTCTGTAGTAGTAGAGAGCGTTGTCTTTGAAGAGTCAGGTACTCTACAGCTGCCCTTCTTGGAGCAGGGTTTGACTGATAATGTTATACAACAACATTTTGGTTTTCTTCCCGAGCTCGCAGGAGTTCTTGGCAATGCTGTAATGTCTCTTGGGGAAACCTGAGGGAGAGATAATAAGGAGAGGTAGTTCAGATGTTTAGATCTGAGCATTATATATCCATTTCATTTATATGAATCCAGAAAGAAAAAAATGAAGAGGAAAAGGTAGGTTTTTTGGATAAAATTTTACTTGCTTCTGGGAGACAGGACACTGTAGAAAGTGGCAGGCTCTTTTCCCTGCTTTCATCTCAGTTGTGTCTGCCACAAGGTTAATGACAAGTGAACTCCAGTAGGATTGAGTTGTCTTGGTTGACTTGGGGATCCAAGGAGGTCTGAAGTCTTGATAATTTTTTTTTTTTTTTAATTTTATATTTTTTAAAATAACCTGAATTTTATTGATTCTTTTTGGCTTGGTTTTGGAAATCTTGTGGAGCCTAGTTGTCTTTAGATCTTATTTGTCAGATTTAGTTGAAATCAAGAAATAAACTCTAAGTTAGAAGGAGGGATCCATAAAGAGACACACAAAGACATGTGATCCCTAGGATTATTTTCCTAGGAAACCATCTAAAACATAATATATAGTTCATTGGTAGCCCTGGAAACAGCCTGCTTCTGTCTCAATCACTTCTATCATCATGAAGCGTACTCTGCTATGATTTCCTTCTCATAATTCTGTAGCTTGCCTTTAAGAAATAGTTCTTACTGTAACTAAATGCCATTGTGAGAAGAGTGCAAATACTGTGATAGGGAAAAGAGTAAAAGGTTGGTTCTGTGTAAACTGAGATATTTCTGCTGTATTTGAGTGCAGACCATTTAACAGAGGTTTCTGGAGGTTGAGCTCCTTAACATTCTGGAAATGATATTGTGATGGATGAGACCTGCAGGAAATGAAGGCTATTTAAATGAAGGGTATTTATAATAAATTACTAAGTCCCAAATAAATGTTTTACAATATCATGTGTGCAATGGCAGCTGTTCTTAAAAAAATGCTGAAGTAAATAATCTGGTTGGGACCAAATTGTTGATTTTCCAAATTTGTAAAATTTGTGCACTTTTCTACTGTAAAATTAGTGTGTTTCCTATTACTGCAAGTTCAAATAGCTGACTTATACTTGGGTAAATGATTGAAATAGAGTTGCAGCATAGAGCAGGTTACTGAAATAAGGTTTCAACACATATCAAATGAGAAGTTACCAATCATCAGTGAAATAGTTATACTACTTATTGTTTGTTCTTTCCTTCTAAACTATACTGACACCTAAAATCAGTTTTCTACAAAAAAACTTGTCTATCAACAACTTACTACAGATGTGAATAGACAGTTCTGTTAATATTGCCAGAATGCTTTTGCTATGTTCAGTTAACTTTGTACCTCAGAAAATTGGTTTACTTATAGAATTTTCAATTATAATGTGACTTCTTAGTTCAGAATTGAAAGTGGATAATAAATAATGAATTCTACAGTTAAATGTATAAATATACAAGATGCAGTATTCAAATGATTTAATAACTTTGTTAACCTTTCAATTAATTACTGCATCAGTTTAATTCAGCAAATTATTTTCCCTTACATGTATTCTTTCTATTCTGTCTTAGTAGAGAAATTGAAATCTTTTAAAGCAGCATTCCACTAATGACGCATCTGCTTCCTCTCAGTTTTCACACTTCCCTTTGGTTCCTCTGTCATTTTAGACTTAAGTTCTGTTGAGTCCAAGAGGGCAAGTCATGTTGCAGCATGAATTTACCAAAATGTGTGGAAATCCAGGTAAAGCTGGTGATAGATGTATTTTTAAAATGTTTTGCAAACAATCTATTTTTAATGAAAATAAACAAGAGTTTTGAATATTAGTGTGAGTGCTTTTCATTGCTTTTTTTTCATCTAATCTCTTTGGCTTCGTAAGAAGTTAGAAGATGTACTGTTTGTGTAATAGTTAAACTATTCTGAGAGTTGTTTAATGTACAAAATGTAATTCCTTCAGTTTTTCTACTACAGCACTTGAATGCTTGTCTTTATTTTTGGGTTTTAAATGTAAGTATTAATAGTGAAGGCTTGTCTGCTTTTGGCTAGATTTATTGGTATAGGTGACATGAGGGGAAGCTCTATTTTTAGGCAGTACACAGATTCTAACAGCAGGCTCCTTTGGCTGGCATAAACTACAGAGAGGAGTGAGCTAGGTAACCAAAAGATGCATTCTGCAGATACAACTCTTTTGCCTGTTCTAGTAGCTTTCTGGTACACCAGTGTAATTTAAAGCTGAGATTTTATTTACATTACTGTCCACTGTACAGGCAAACTTTCAAATATACTTTCCACCACATATTGATTACTCTATCTGGAAATGGGCTTAAATTGTCCCAGGGGATATTTATATTGGATACTAGGAAAAAATTCTATTCTGAAAGAGTGGTGAGGCATTGGAACAGACTATCCAGAGAGGTGCTGGAGTTACCATCCTTGGAGATGTTAAAAAAAAGGTGTAGATGGACATGGTGTAGTGGTTGTGATAATGTTGGGTAGATGGTTGGACTTGATGATCTTAGAGATCTTTTCCAACCTTAATGATTCAATGATTCTGCATGCTTTCTGTACAAAAGTGGCTACTGTGATTTATTTTCAGTTCTGATTATCAATACTAGGAGAAAACATTTTTTGCACAACTATTTCCATGATGAAGATGAATATTTAAATAATTCTGAAATAATGAAATATGAACTATTGAAATTCTAAGATGTGTTTGGAAAGTTTTGCTAAATAGAAAATAAACAGTTGAATGTAGGAAGCTGGGAGAGTGAGGGGTGTGACAGTAGTGCAACACTTCTAGTTTCTGTCTCTTCTGCTACATTGAATGACTCTCCTGGTTCGAGTGAAAACAGAACTAATTCTGTTCAGTGATTTTACTTTTTAGTTCAGTTCTTCTAACTAACTGCACTGTCTGAAGTTAGCAGCCTGTTTTCACAGACAGTGTCTGCTGCTGGCAGTGATAACTCCCCATGTTTAGAGTTACTACCAAGGATTAGTGTGCAGACCAAGGCCACTGCTGGATCTTGTGTACTGTGCTGAGGGGTGCAGAAAGTGAAAGGCTGCACCTGCAGGGAGGAGTGGACAGGGCAGGTGACCCCAAACTGACCAACAAGGTATTCCATCCCATAGATGTCACATTTGGTGTAAAACAGAGGGAACTGAAGGGTCTATAGAGCTTCTTTTTCCTGGGCTCTTCTCCCCTCTTGGTCTGCTTCCTTGCAGTATCCAAAGAGGACTCTGTCCATTCTGCCTTCGATCCCGTGTTCCTGAATCCGGTAGCAGAGTCCAACTCCTGAACAGCTTCCGTCTGCTGCGGGGCCCAGGCTGGGACCCGCAGTGCCTGCTCTTCAACATCAGTGATGTGATGGTGATGTAATTATCATCAGGGGGGTTGGGTTCTATATTGGTTTTGTATATATTTGTACATATTCTATTTTATTATTAGTAGTATTATTCTCATTAAAGCTGTTCTAGTTTCCTTTTCTAATCACTGAGTCTCTCTCCCTTATTCCTTTTCCCTTCCCCTTTGGAGAGGGAGGGGTGTTAACAGAGAGCATATGTTATAGGTCTAAGGGGCTGCCCTGACCCTAAACCGTGACAATGACAATAAAATTATCCCCCTCATGAAGTCATTTAATCACCGTGAGGTTGCACTGTTGGTGGTTATAAGGTTGAGATAAGGAAAATTAATACAGTTCATTTAAACCTTTCTTCAGCCTTCTCTTGACCACTCAAGGCATGCCCATTTTTTTCCATTGGTTTAGGCAGATGTGCCTTCATGGTGGGACACTGACCTGATTTCAAAGGACAGGGATATCACTCTCTACTGGGAACAGAATCAGTGGAGGCCTATGGTTTTAGAGTGAGCAGACAGTAATTCAGCTTGAAGTATATGGATGATAAAACTGGTTTGTTTCTATGGCTGGTTTTAGTTTTTAGATTTTTAGATGGCATTTATGTTATTTTTGTCCTCTATGACTTTTTGAGTATTTGTGATGTGTGAGATAGTCAGAAAGCTTCATACAATGTATTGAGATACAGTACATGAATATTTTAATGACAGGTTGATGTTAGTTCCCTAGTATATCTTAGTGACTTAAAAAAGAGACTCCTATTTTCCTTGTAATTATCTTTTCCTCCACAGAATGCAATGATGTTATTACCATATTTTCCATATTGCCCATACCAATTGTTAAAATACAGTAAGCCCTGAAAATTAAAAGTAGGATTATTTTTGCCTCCCATATTATACTGAAGTTTGAGTTGCATACTGGATCTTTATCCCTCCTCTGCATCAAGAAAGGTTGTAAACTTTAAGATACTAGAAATTCTTGCATACTTTCTTATCACCTCAAGTGCTAGAATTCTCATCTATATTGAGAATTTGTGTTAAGATCATCAACTGCTTGGTAAGATCCTGCTGTTGTAGATAGGATTTCAGAAATTGTTTTCAGTGTATTTGCTCTTGACTCTTGCATCCTGTAACTGCTTGAAACAGTAATGTTCAGTAGTGGTGCTTATTCAGCATTCCTCACAAGGTAAACTTGTAGCAAACAGTCGAACTAGACAACTTAAAAATAGTGAAGCTCCAGAGAAAATTGCTATACATGGTAATTTGTATTTGTTTAATTGTAATTGTTTGGTAAAACATGCAGGTGACTTGGTAGAATTGATTTGTTAAAGCTATGAACATTTATATAAATTGAAAATCTAAAGAGCGGTTGCCTTGCTTATTTTTTGTTGGCTTAGGATAAACAAGTACTTTATTTGATTTTTGTAGTCTCCTGTGTCTTTCTGTTACAGGCACCTTGTATTAAATATTTATAGTTCACTGTTCTTTTCTAACTGCTTGTAACTTATGAATAATTAAAGAACAGAGTTAAGGCGGAAGAAGGGCATTGATGTAGCATTCAGAATGAGAATTTCCTATAATTGTTTGACAACTGTAAATTACATACACCTGAAAATCAACATGGAAAACATATCAGAAGCAGCAGTATGTGGTTAACAGAGGTACTTGGGTTCACATTTTCTCTGCCTGTGTGATCATTGAGTGAAGTTAACCTACTATTTTTTGTCTAATTTGTAAGAATTATCATCCATAAAAATAAATTGTCACTGTTAAATTATCATTGCCATTGAAGTGATGAGGCTGAAGCAGTAACTCAGAATATTCTGAAAGATAGTCTTTGTTTAGCAAGAACTTGTTTTAAAAAGTTCCAA
The DNA here is from genome assembly GCA_024611175.1 of Megaceryle torquata. NCBI lineage: Eukaryota > Metazoa > Chordata > Aves > Coraciiformes > Cerylidae > Megaceryle > Megaceryle torquata. Next base: position 102,826 of record JANIJG010023226.1, read on the forward strand.
CTTTGGTACTTAATTTAGGAGTGAATTATGTACATGAACTCTCCAGGGCATTGAAGAATTAATACTGGTAATGGTCACTCTCCTGCTTGACAAAAAGTAACTGATCTCAAACCGTAAAAGCAGAGCAATACAGCCTATGAAGTTCAATGTCTTCCTTTAGAGTTATCTTATGAAATTTGTTAGTCCAATTGCCACTAGTCAAGAAGCAAATCTGAAGATACCATTCATCAGTGACTAGAATGAAACAATCAGTTGTTGAATAGAAAGCTGCAGGGCAATGATAGTTTTAAGAAAGAAAAAATTAAATTTTATTGCTCTTAAGCCCCAATGTTTTACTTGGATAAAATAACCTTTAGGCCATAATATTATTTCTGTGTTGTTCCTGGAAAACACTCAGCAACAGGAAAGGACACAAAAAGACACCAGGAAATTTCCAAGAAAACAGATGAAATTTTTATTTGAATTTGGACAAAATATAGGAATTGGCAGGACAAGTGGAAATTAATATTTTACCACATCAGTGAAAGTGAAATTGTGTGATTTCGTCATAACATTGTGCTCAGAGTTTGAGTGGGATGACCTGTATGGATGTATGAAAAAGACAGTCCTTTAAATTGTATAACACATCCATGGTCAATCTGCTGCTTGTTTTTCATGAGCAAAAAATTGTTTGACAGTTAAGGAAATAACAAGTAGGCTACTTCTTACAGTGGAGGAGAGACAACATACTTTTCTGCTTTCTGACTAAATGAGTTGTTTATAACACACAGTTATTTTCATTTGTTGGTTGTATTTGTGGCACTGAAAAATATGAATGCACATTCTACCTTGTTTTTGTCAGGTTTGTCCTTGGGTCTCCTTTAGCTCTGTGTGACATGCAGAACATAGGAATGTTGATATTCATAAAGTGAAACTTAATACAGTTAATGCAGAAGGGCTTGGGCACCTGAGCTCTCACTGAAAATAACTTTCCACTTGCTATTGAAAATGTCCTTCAGCATGATCCCTCAGAATGATTCCTTACTTGTTGTCTGCAATTCTACCATTTTAAAACGTACAAAAGCGTGTAATGTCATGTACAGACATTCATACAGTTACATAACTTTTAATAATTAAAACTTAACATCTTCAGAAGTAGTTATATTTGCTAAGAAAGCTGTACAGTTAGGTTCGTGAACTGTTTCTTAAAGGTAATGAGAAGCTGGCTCATTAACAGTTTCTTGATTGTGTGAACAGAGGGATGCCACCTTTCTCTTTGTGTTTCAAAATGCCTTCAATGAGTCTTGCTTTTATTGCACCATTATCAAGTTTTTCAAAGCCTTATTTATTTCTGCTTGGCTTATTTGGAAGTAATGTCGAAGCAGCAGTATTTATTTTACGATCAACATAGTGTTTGCACAGATCTGCACAGAAATGCCTTGTGGATTGTGAACCAGATAGGATAGTGTCTTGGCCTGCGACGTAGGAAAGTTGTTTAAAAAAATAACCCAAACAAAACCAGGTCTTATGTCTGTGGGAAACTCTGGAAAAGCTGTTGGGAAGGCTTTACCACCAGGAGTGGGGAAAGGTAGGGAAGCTTGAGCCAGTGCTCACACTCACCTCTTGTTGGACCTGCTGTTGGCTTTTCTTTCCTCTTTGATGCCGAAGAAGAGCAGACCAGGGAGAGGTGAAACAACTTTCTGCAGAGCTTGTGCTGCATCTGAAATTACAAAAATTATAAAGATAATATAATAACAACACGTAAAAGTCACCTACATGCTGTATTTTTGCTTTAAACTGGTGAATTCTGACATCTGTGTTATGGAAGTTACTTATTTTGCCAGTTCAGCCAAATTGCCATTTATGTCTGAAATGAGAAATGGAAAAAAGCTGCACTTTCTACCAGTGGAAATGACTTGCAGCTATGAATACTTGAAAAAAATCCGAGATTCAACTTCAGAATGATTGCTGTAGTATTCTGCATATTAATCATGTTGACAGGTTTTGATTAAAATGATAATGAAAGTGTAATTTAGCTATAACATTTAGGTATTTAAAACATTATTGAAGAACTGAAAATGAAAATGAGGAGTTTATATAGTTGTGCATGTATGCAGCGAGAGCATCTTGATGGTTTTAAGGATAACATAAAAGACTCAGGTTTCTTCGCTCCTGAACCATACTGAAATCTTTTGAGCCAACTTAATTGTTTGAATTCTCCAATACCTCCATCTGCACTGTCAGTTTTGTCATCTTCAGTTATTCTTCAAGCTAAAAGTATATATAAATATAAATCCTTCTTCTGATCGTCGATGGCTGAAAAAATAAATGCTTTTAATAAACATCAGTTATTTTGTAGTGGTTAAAATGGTCTCTTGGTCATAGTTGAGATACAGTTTCTCAGTACATGAGAAATTAGGAGTCTACAATATTTTCTACTTACTTACCAGGGTTATTACTCTTCACGCCATCAAGTAATTTTTAGCAGCTTTCTGTCAATGCAGTTTCCTCAGTTGAAGACTGAACAGTACGTAGTAAATGCAGGTTTTCAGAAATAATTATTGTGTTTTTATGAATCTGGTTAAAATACTGCTTGTTTGGATCCGAAATGTACATGTTTTGCTTTTATCGAGTTTGTGAAAACTGGATACCTCTTTTTCTCTATTGGAAATGCTGCCCGGAAGCCTGAACTGTAACTGACTCAAAAAAATGAAAAACTTCGATGTTCATGCCAAGCATAACTCAGGCTTTGGCTCTCTGTCATCACAGCAGTCTGGGTAGTTCCCTTAGATGATTCTTATTTATTTTCTTCAGAGATTACACATTTATTTTCCCCCTTCCCCTGCTCATCTGGATTGTAAATTAACCCCCGAAACCAACTGCCCCTGTATTTTAATAACAGAAATATGCAGATATACTTACATATGAAAGAATGTCTCAGTGGTGTTTGAATATCATATTTACTACTGGTGTGATATTCAGATACTAGCAAGTTCTCTCATTATGTGTATAGCTTTATAAACATAAACATGTTTCTGTAAGTTACAGTAGTTGCTCCTAGAAGACAAACATACTTGGCAGCAAGAAACTGCAGAATTAAGAAGTCTTTGTTACTATAGACTTTTAAAAATTTTGATCAAAATCAAACATAGTGTGAGTAGCTACAACTCCTTTATTTGCAGCAGAGTACACCTATCAGATTGTTTACGTTCTTTCAAAAAACATACGGAATGGGTTTGTGTGCTGAGTTAATGTGGTGAAATGCACTGTGATTTAATGTTTTGGTTTTGTTTGTTTGTTTGTTTTAAAAACCCCCTCATTAATTTAGCCTCAAGAGATCACACGTACATTTTGCTTTTTAAAACACGTTCCTAAGAAGATACACAAGGAAAACCAGGAGTGCTCCATGTCATTCATCTGAAGAACTTTTTCAAACTGAGCTGTCATTTTCTTTTTAGTTCTTTTTGTAAAGCGTACCAATATGACTTGGAAACACTAAGAGTGAGGAATGTAATACAGGTAACATTTTGAGACAGGAAATCTGTTGATGCTGCTTCAGTGAGTTGTAGCGTTGGAGTTAGGACGTTCTCTTACCTTGCTCAGCTTGTGTCAGCTTTATGACGTGAACAAGAGGGAGCAAGTGGCAGCATTCCTCTAGATGTCTCGTGCATATGGGTGGATGAAGTCTCTGCCTTGTAGCAGAGGTCCACAGGAAGCTCTCCTTGTGAGAGCATTTGAACATTGAAGAACCTAAGGATACTTAAGACCGCAGCATAAAAAAAAAACATACTAAAAAAAATGGTTTGTTTACTCTTGGTAAACTGATCAAATGACTAAGCTCTTCTGTAAGAAATTTTTCAAAGAAAGCTTTAGTCTAGGCTTTAACTGCAAAAACCATATCCTGTTTTTCCCTGCTCATCACAGTAACAATCTCTAACTGAGTTAATTTTCCTGCTCTAAAAGCAACAAGGGGACCGTGGGCTATGATTTTTCTCTAATCTTTCTAGGAGGTAGTATATGACGATCTCTTTCATATAATATACTCATAAATTTTCTGGTGTCCTGTTTTCTTGAAGTGAGGCAGAACAAAACAAGCAAAAGGAGGAGCCCCAAGAACCTCAATTCTGCTCTTTTATGGTTTTGGTAGTTCTTTCTTATACCTTGCCTTTATGTTTAATATGTTTATGAAATTGTTGATGTACATTTTGTGAGGTGACCAAGATGAGAGATCTTGTTTCCTCTAATGAGCTAAGTTCTCTTGTCAGGTCATGTAGGATCTAATTTCAACAGAACAGTTGCAACTGCATTGATTTTAATTTAATTAATTTCTTGACAGAAGTGAGTGATTCTGTTCTTTCCTCACATTTTTAATCAACTCCCTGTTTCTAGTGGTTATTTTGAACCAGCTCTGATACTTACCAGTTCACATGACAAACTGTTTCAGCTTGCTAAATCCGCAGAAAACGAATTCATCAGAAAGAGATATTTTTTGTCTCCTGAGGTAGTGAGGTTAATTAACTTAACTGTCAGGTGCTAATATAGGTCTGAGGAGCTCGTGTGGAGAGAAGTGAGATGGATCTAGGACAGGAAGAGGAACAGAGAGGACAGAAAATTAATGTTTTGAAGAGAGTCTGAAGAGGGAATTGTTTTAGGTCTATCATGAACTACGCAATTAGTTGATCTGAAGTAATACAGATTATTTTTGTTTTAATATTGAGCTAAGATTTGACTTTATGTCTGTATTTCTTTAATACAACAATTTCCTTAGTTAAAAAAAAAAAAAAAGTTGTTACGCAGATGATCATATTTTTCTTTCCTCCTCACTGTTATTTATAATGTTGTGTTAACTCAGTTTGGCAGAGGTCAAATTACCACACATTGAAAAAATAAGTTTCTCTCAAAATATTTCTGCAAACAGCAGATATGCCATGAATACCAGTTCAGAAAAATAATTTAAATGCTGAGCTCAAATACAGTGATTCACAATGAGTGGGAGGCCCTGTGTTTTTCAAATAGCTGATGTTTTGTCTCCCTCCAAATGCCTATTATTTCAGCTGAGGACTCTTTACTTTGTCTTAAATAAACTGCTCAGTGCTGTGTGCTGTTAAACAGTGGCTACAGCTCCATTCAGAAACTGTTGTACACTATGTGATTTAATATGTGCTGTCTCTGCAGTGTTTGGGATTCTGTCAGCTGAACTGCTAATTACTTGGAGAGGTTTTTTTCTTGTTTTGATTTTCACGTGCTCTGCAAGCTTCAGACAGCTGTGTTAAAGCATCCTAAAGTGCATCTTTTTTAGTGAATTTGGGTCACTGTGTTAGTAAGAATCTTGTAGCAATGGCAATACAAAAGGTACTGGCTAGAAAGAATGTAGGTACTTGGCTGGAGGAGAGAGGCTGAGTGGTGACTGTCAGCAGATTCTTCTGCTCAGTTGTTGATTTCAGGAGAATTAGGGTGAGAGGATGCACCAAGGACATAGACCTCCTGCCTTCGAGGACATGGTTCCTCATGGTGAATTACCTTTCCTGTCCCACCTTGTCTTTTCTTTCCATCCCCTTTTTTCCCTTTTCCCCACCCTCTTCCAAAGAAGACTCTCACTCACTCTGCCTGTAACTGCATGTAACTTTTTAAATCAATGGTATATTTTGTGCAACAAAAATGAACCACTGTTGATTTTAGTTACCTGTTAATTTTCTTCTTTTTCTACTGACTCTTTCACACAAAAACTTTCATAGCTTCTTTTGTAATGCTGCATCTTATGTTCTGGAATGAGCTGGCAGCTGTACAGAGGCAACCTATCCATAATAATTAATTCCTTTTTCCGTGTTTGCTAAAATGAGTGGTTGTGTTTATTGTCATATCAATTAAAGATATTTTTTCAAAGAAAGCCCTAAATATTTTTGCAATAAAAATTTTTAATATAAAGAGGAGGATAATATGCCAGCAGAACTAGGGAAGTGATCATCCCCCTGTACTCTGGTACACACCAGTGAGGTTGCATCATGAGTATTGTGTTCAGTTTTGGGCACCTCAGTATAAAAAAGGACCTTGAGGTGCTGGAGCAGGTCCAGAGAAGGTCAAGAAGACTGGTGAAGGACTTAGCGAACAGTCTTATGAGAAGCAGCTGAGGGAACAGGGGTTGTTTAGTCTGAAGGAGACTGAGGGGAGACTTTATGGCTCTCTACAACTACCTGAAAGGAGGTTGTAGAGAGGTGGTGGTTGGTCTCTTTTCCCAAGTAACAAGTGATAGGACAAGAGGAAATGTTCTCAAGTTGTACGAGGGGAGGTTTAGGTTGGACATTAAAAAGAATTTTTTCACTGAAAGGGTTGTCAAGCATTGGACTTGCCCAGGGAAGTGGTTGAATCACCATCCCTGGCTGTGTTTAAAAGTCATGTACATGTGATGCTTAGGGACATGGTTTAGGAGTGGGCATGTAGAGTAGGGTTATTAGTTGGCCTCAATGATCTTAAAGGACTTTACCAACCTAGATGATTCTATTATTCTGTGATACTGACATTGTATTCATAACTAATTTCCTGATCTATGTCTGCATTTATATCTCTAAAACCACAGGTGAAAAGGATTCTTGGAAAAGAATAAATTGCTGATATTACCATTTAGGAATGGAATGTTTTAAAATACTGCTTTAAGTATCTGTGTGGGTTTTTTGTTTTGTTTCGGTTTGGTTTGTTTGGTTTTTTGTTTGTTTGTTTGTTTTAACTGACCTAACTATATCTAGACATACCTGAATGCTTTCTTAAGTATAAAGAAAATCTGTAAAATTGAGGCTTTTTGTTTTGCATGTTTCAGAAGAAAAATGCTTAGGAGTTGTAGTTAAATAAAAAAAGCTTTGATTTCTTCTTCTTTTTTTTTTTTACCCACTTCCTGAAATATTTTGCAGTTGCTGATGAATTGCATTTGATGAAGGGAGGCAGTTTTCATGCTCAAATTGGCTATTTAAGTACCACATGTGCTATAAAAGCAAGTCATCAATGAGTTGTATAGTGACAGAAGAGTAGTTCACTCTATGTTCGTCATAAAGATCATTAGTGTGTCTGTTCTCATCATAAAGCATTGAATTATATTGCAACTGTTGGCTACAGATGTACATTAAATTACTTCTGAAACAGCTTTTATTCTATATGACATTAAATAATAGTGTGATTGAAAAAACCCAAGCAAATGAACCAAACTCAGGCATGGCCTGTGCTCTCACCTACTGGCCAGTAATTGTTCAGAGTATTGCCACAACACGGACCTTCAGATTCACAAACATGTCACTTAATTCTGAATTTACATGCCAAAAAAAAAAATCAAAACAAGCTCGAGACAGTGTACATAATGTCAGTCTTGTCACTACAGATATGTACAGATACTACCATATTTGCTTGGCTCAGCATCCACCTTTTTTCTAAGCCTGTTAGGGATTAAGCCAATAGGTGTTCCCCGGGGCTGTGGCTCCTGTAGATTGTGCTATTATAGCCACAAAATATGTGAGCTTCTTTGCATCTTGTTAAAGCTCAGCCATTTCCAGTCAAAAACTTGCAGTGAGGTGCTGGCGTTGAGAAGAGGTGCCTTGTGCTCTGCTTTTTATGTAGTTGCTTGGTTGGCAGAGCACTCACATACTCACTGAGTGATTGAGCTCTAGTCCTTTTGCCTGGGGATCTTCAAATGTGCAGCTTCTGGTCTGATAGCAGCTCCTCATGTTCTTAACCATTAGGATGGAGCCACCTTCCATGCTGCTTCTGAACCTCTGGCATGTAAACAGAAATGGAAATTCTGCATGGTTAGAACACAAACAAGAAGCAGCAGAGTTTTTAACCTCAGGAGGTGGGTGTTCTTCTGAGAGGGCAAAATTCAGTGTTCAGGTTCCTGCTGCACAGACTATTTATACATTTTGCATTCGGGGTTACCAAGTGAAATCTTTCTGGAGTAATGACATCAGGGACTTTCACTTCCCAGACAAGTGCTCTAAAAATTTGTCATTCTGCCACTTCCTCTTGTTACCATTGTCTTTTCTCTGTGAAGTCCTCTGTACCAAACAAAATGAGTGCCTTGGTGGGCTGAATGCAGATAAGGGCCTTAATCTTTAAATCACAGTTAGATTAACTACCTCGTAAAAGCTGCGTGTGGCTGTGTTAGTTGTGGACAGAGGCAGGATTGAAGACACCCATTTCTGAAGTTTACATTGGCAGGTGTAAGGACCATGCTGTATTGGCAGATGGAAGGACCATCCTGCACAGTGCTCTACTTGCAGTCCTTCCCTTTCCACCTTGGGGAGGTGTCAAGTCCCTGCCTTGGGCTCTAAGTTTCTTTCCAAAGATTCCACTGTACTGAGCACCTGTACTTCTTGACTACTCAAAGTTCTTGGTAGCTCCAGAATTTAATGTCTGTTGAAGTACTGCTTTCCTCATGGTGTCTTCTGAGGCATGGTTTATTTGGGCATTTGCAGGTCATAAAGTTCACACTCTGCATCTTTTCCTTTAGTAGATGTTTACAAATCTTGCACTATTCATTGTTTCCTCTGTCATCCTGTTCTATTACATTATCAAATCTCTGTTTGAACACCACTGTCCCTATCAGTACCTGTGGTTATTGGCACTGCTTTATAAGTAATTTTGTCATAAAGTTGCATATATTAAAAGCTTTACTGTTCAGGAATGATGCGCTTATCTCTCAGTGTCTGATTCGAGATTCTTTGTTATCTCCGGAATTCTGTTTTGTACACAGTACTGTCTTAGTCACACAACTATTTATTTGTCTCTACCTTGAGAGTAATAAAAAAACAACTTATCATGGAGATAGTGTTCCCTGCTTGCTCTTTTCAGCTGTTTTCTCCATCTGTGTCTATCTTTTAAGTGCCATAGATCTCAGATGGGATTATTTATGTTTTTTTTAAACTGCTAGATACTTTGCTCCTGGATATAGTAAACTCTTTGCATAGTCTTCTGAAGAATGGGCAGACTTCAAGGGAAGTCCTGAGTTATGGTGTTACAGTGTGAAGATTGACATGGTCTTCATTGTGTGAGACAACTGAAAGTTGTTTCAGCATGAAAATTGTGGCTTCTGCCATGGACTGAATTATGCATTTGCACTGTAAAGCCAGTCTCACTTCGATCCTCTTGAGCAGCACCAGGGACACCGTCTCGTGGATGCTGAGGAGTCACTCCTGTTGTTTGTTCAGGTACATACAGTTTTCTGATGTGCCAGTCTTTTTGATTCAAGACAGACTTAAGGCCATGAGAGACCTGACCCAGTTCATGAATGCCACCTCACTTCCAGGGTGAAATCCTCCACATCATACAGCAGAATATGTCTGCATCCTTCTCCATACCAGACTGTATCTCTGAGACTCACAAACCCGTTTCATGTATTTTGTGCACACTGCAATTTCATTCTCAGTTTATAAGTAAGAGTTTATCAGTTTATCTTCTATTTCTTTTTAGCAGGTTGGTAATTCTGGCCAGTGTCTTTGGAAACATATCATTTAAGTTGTTCTGTTTATGCAGATTGATTGTGACTGTCATATCTCTGTCATGATGGGGACTTGCACAGGCAATCTGGTAGCTCATGATCATTGATCTCTGAATGGTGTTCCAGAGCTCAGAGCTGTGAGAAACTCAAGATCATTTTAAATTTTTTCTTCACAGTTGTCACATTCAGACAGTGATGTCTACTGCCAGCAGGCTTCATATGAATAAGCCAAGTGGTGAGATTGCTTTACCCTGCAGGAACACAGAATACTGTTGAACTGGCTTCAGATTCATCTGTCAGGCAAGCAAAATAGTTTTACAGGTGGTAGGTTGAATTACTCCTCTGATCCGCATGTGTAAAATCCAATTCAGTCAGAGTTGGGAATGTACATGCCTTGAGATGGACCTGTTTACATCAGATGGCACCAAAAAATGGCAGTTTTATTTTCTTCTTTGCCATTCAGCGTGTTGGGTCAGACACAATCCTGATCATAGGGAAAGGCATAGACCTTCCTTCTGTTTGGTAAATACTTATCCTGGCCAGGCAAGGTAATACTTCCAGGCTTTGATGGTTCTGATGTCAGGAGGTTATTTATCAGCTGTCTCTCACTGAAGAGTTCAAGAAATACGTTCCCCTCCTGGATTTGTGACTGAGAAACTTGGAGCATTAAGGACTTTCAGCATGCTTCATTCCAAGCCCTAAAATACTGGACAGGAGTGTCATTGCTCATTTCTGTGGGGCTATCCCTTGCCACTTTTTCAGGTGAGGAGATGTAGGTAGGTAGCCAGAGAAGAAGCTAGACTCTAAATAGAAAAAATATCTTTGTAAACAAAATTCACACTTGTAATTTCCTTTTTTTTTTTTTTTTTTAAAGTAAGGAAATTTGCTTTTGTTTGAGAGCAATCGCAATCCTTAGGCCCAAACTACACATAATGAGATTCCAAGAGCCAACCCTGTGTGGTATTCATTGCAGGTTTTTGATCTGGAGCTGGAAATAAAACAGGCCTCTGAGGGGTTATTCACTTTTACTGGTCTCTTGAGAACTTGTGTAAAGCAAATTCTGCTGTCATTAAAGGTTCAAGAACTGTATGGTTGATTAATTTTCTCAAACATAGAACAGCAACTATTAAGTCTGCTTGCTTTGCTAATCATTGTCTTCCATGAAGATTTTTCAGATGCTTATAAATTAAATTACAAAACAGAATTCTTCATTTTGAATTTAATGGAATTAAACATACAGCACATATGCCCTGAACTGGAAATGCTTTCTGTAGTGGATGGTTTTTATTTAAACATCTGTTCAGCGTAGCAGTCATTTCAAGTTTTCTTTCCCTTTCCTTTCTGCCATATAAGCAATGCTGATTTGCACTGGAACGTACTTCAAATGTAAAGCTATTAGAGGGGAAAAAATTAATGTTCTTTTTGTATAAAGCTGGAAAAGTGAATTTTTGAGCTGTACTCAATAGTGTAGACCACTATTTTAAATAGGGTAGAAACCTATTATGTTAGAAAACATAAGAAGATTGTTTCATGGAAATAATATTTTGGACTAAAAGCTTATCAAGACACATGATGCTTTTAGAAAAACAAACCAGCATTTTTTCAAGATCAGAAAATGCAGATAATGAAAGCACACCGGTTTCTTAAATTCAGTTTTTATTAAATTGATTAGAATTAATCTGTTTCTAATTTATTTGTACTTGTTCGAATTAATAACAACAGCAAGTAGAAGTTGGTAAATCACTTTTCATTCTTTCCTTTGTTCTTCCGTCTATTTATTTATTTATTTATTTATTGGCTTATATATGCAGTATTCTACCCAAGTAAGTATTTACCAAGTAAATAAAGATCTCTGGGTTATTTGTTTATTTATTTTTAATAGCAAAGGCGAACCACTTTTGCTTCCATTCTTGACCAGGTTTACATTTGCCATTGAAGTTCTTTCTAATGATGCATAGCTTCTCTGGAACCAGTTAAACTTTAATCCTCTCAGACAGATCCCTCCTGAGTCCCTGTAGTCAATATTTCCCGAAGCTCAGAACTTGTAGTGAATTTTATCTGCTTCAGTCCAGTTGCTTGTGTTTTGGTGTAGCTTCTTAAAACTATTGTGGCTATTTTACTAGTATAGTGGGATGCACCTGTCAGTGCTCTGGACAGTCTGCGGGAAGAACGTGGATAGATGTGGTAAAGAAGGGACCTGTGTGTAGTAAGTGCTGTTAATGGCTTGTAGGGATAGATTAGGGCTGTGTTCTATGGATTTTAGATTTGTGTATTAATATTTCTCTGGTGTTCATGAGTACACTGTCAGCATAGTTTTTAGGCAATATATTCTGTACTGGTAAAGTTCAGCAGGTATCTGTAGGACTGTATAACGACTCAGTGGAGGGCTTATTTCCTACTGCCTTGGCTGAGGAACCCATTATCTCTGTAAGTAGGTTATTAATAATAAAATGCATTTATACAGCATTATTATTTCATTAGCATTCAAAACTTGCTTTGATTTTGTGTTCATACGAAATACTTAAAAAAAAAAAAAAAAAAAAAAAAAGACCCTGGAAGATTGCTTATGCAGTCAAGAACAAATATTAAGCCATTATTAGTATTCTTATTTGTGATGATTCCAGTAAGACTCCCGATCATCACACAGATGCTAAACCATTTTGAACTACTTGATGAGCTTTCAGCTTTAAACTGAAACCTGTTTCAGTGTTGAGCAAAATCATACTTATACATGTTTTCTTTTTCCTCCCCCTTGTTTACCAGGATGGTACGAAACAAAAGCGAGAACGGAAGAAGACTGTGTCATTTAGCAGTATGCCAACTGAGAGAAAGATCAGCAGTGCAAGTGACTGTATAAACGCGATGGTTGAAGGCTCTGAGCTCAAAAAGATTCGATCCAACTCTAGGGTGTATCACCGATACTTTCTTTTAGATGCAGATATGCAGTCTCTACGCTGGGAGCCTTCAAAAAAGGATTCTGAAAAAGCAAAGATTGATATTAAATCAATCAAAGAAGTAAGAACAGGAAAAAATACAGATATTTTTCGCAGCAATGGAATATATGACCAGATATCAGAAGACTGTGCATTCTCAATTATATATGGAGAAAACTATGAATCGCTAGATCTTGTTGCTAACTCAGCAGACATTGCAAATATTTGGGTTACTGGCTTAAGATACCTGATTTCTTATGGAAAACATACTCTAGATATGATAGAAAGTACTCAAGATAATATGCGGACTTCATGGCTTTCACAAATGTTCAGTGAATCAGATGTAGATAATTTGGGACATATACCCTTATGTAATGCTGTACAGTTTATAAAAGACTTAAATCCTGGTTTAAAAACTAATAAAATTGAACTAAAATTCAAGGAGTTACATAGATCAAAGGAAAAAACTGGTACTGAAGTAACAAAAGAAGAGTTTATTGAAGTTTTTCATGAGCTTTGTACCAGACCAGAAATCTATTTTTTGTTGGTTCAGTTTTCAAGCAATAAAGAATTCTTAGATACCAAGGACCTCATGATGTTTTTAGAAGCAGAACAGGGTATGGCACACGTCACAGATGAAATAAGCCTAGAAATTATTCAGAAATATGAGCCAGCCAAAGAGGGCCAGGAAAAGGGTTGTCTTTCTATAGATGGGTTTACGAATTACCTTACTTCACCAGACTGCCACATATTTGATCCAGAACATAAAAAAGTTTGTCAAGATATGAAACAACCTTTATCTCATTATTTTATAAATTCATCTCATAATACATACTTGATAGAGGATCAGTTTCGAGGGCCTTCTGACATCACAGGTTACATTCGTGCTCTTAAAATGGGCTGTCGAAGTGTTGAACTGGATGTATGGGATGGTCCAGATAATGAGCCTGTGATTTACACAGGGCATACAATGACATCGCAGATTGTCTTCCGAAGTGTAATTGACATTATTAACAAGTATGCATTTTTTGCTTCAGAATACCCTCTTATTTTGTGTTTAGAAAACCATTGTTCTATTAAGCAGCAGAAAGTGATGGTACAGCACATGAAGAAAATTCTGGGGGACAAACTACATACGCAGTCTCCAAACATTGAAGAGTCTTATCTTCCATCACCAGAATCACTTAAAGGGAAAATACTAGTTAAAGCAAAGAAGCTCTCCTCTAATTGTTCTGGACTAGAGGGAGATGTTACAGATGAAGATGAAGGAGCAGAAATGTCACAGAGAGTGGGGAAAGAGGGGATAGAACAGCAAAACTCAATGACAGGAAAACGGTTTCAGCTCTGCAAAGAACTCTCTGAGTTGGTAAGCATATGTAAATCGGTTCAGTTCAAAGAGTTTCAAGTTTCATTTCAGCTCCAGAAGTACTGGGAAGTGTGCTCCTTTAATGAAGTGCTTGCCAGCAAATATGCCAATGAGAACCCAGGAGACTTTGTAAATTACAACAAACGTTTTCTTGCAAGAGTTTTCCCCAGCCCTATGAGGATTGACTCTAGTAATATGAACCCCCAGGACTTTTGGAAATGTGGATGTCAGATAGTAGCGATGAACTTTCAGACTCCTGGCTTGATGATGGATCTCAACATTGGTTGGTTTCGACAAAATGGAAACTGTGGCTATGTCCTTCGGCCTGCTATCATGAGAGAGGAAGTGTCCTTCTTCAGCGCAAATACGAAAGACACTGTGCCTGGAGTTTCGCCTCAGCTGCTTCACATTAAAATCATTAGTGGGCAAAACTTTCCTAAACCCAAAGGATCAGGTGCCAAAGGTGATGTTGTAGATCCTTATGTCTACGTTGAAATACATGGAATCCCTGCTGACTGTGCAGAGCAAAGGACGAAAACTATGCATCAGAACGGGGATAATCCAATTTTTGATGAAAGCTTTGAATTTCAAATAAATTTACCAGAACTAGCTATGGTGCGTTTTGTAGTACTGGATGATGATTACATTGGGGATGAGTTTATTGGGCAATACACTATTCCCTTTGAGTGTCTACAGACTGGTTATCGGCACGTTCCTCTGCAGTCTTTAACTGGTGAAATGCTAGCACATGCTTCCTTGTTTGTGCATGTGGCCATTACTAACCGAAGGGGTGGTGGGAAACCTCATAAGCGGGGCCTCTCTGTGAGGAAGGGCAAGAAATCGAGGGAATATGCTTCTATGAGAACACTGTGGATTAAAACAATAGATGAAGTGTTCAAGAATGCTCTCCAACCTATTCGGGATGCCACGGATTTGAGAGAAAATATGCAGGTACAGTTTTTATAATGAATTTTGCAGTTCTTGTGTATTTTAGTATAATTATGCATATGGAATATATGTTTTTAAGAGTCTTGCTGCATTTTGTGAGTATATTATTCAAGTCTAATGCTGGACATCTTTAAAAACAGACTATGTCAGAGTAGTCTTTTAGGTGATAACTGTCTACTGAGGTTACTTTGGATACATACAGTAATTTGTTGAATGTGAACTGGAAATATGAATCCGGTGTTAGAAATCAAGCCTGTTGATTCATCCTCTTTCTTTGAAGGAGTGTTAGATACGCACTAGAGGAAGTATGGCAATATTTTAGTTTTAGAAAATTAAGTTAAATAGAAATGCAGGAGGAAAATACAGATGATAGAAGATGGAAACTTTACTTCTTTTGAGAAAAATTACTGTACCCGAAAGTACGTTTAGTGTACTTTCTTCTATTCACTGAGGTTTTGTTTTTTAACTCATTCACAAATAGAAGGCAGTACTTTTCAGGATGGCTGTCTGCTTTCCATGATTCTTCATAGCAAAAATATGTTAGAAATACATGGAATTAGTGCTAAGGTATTAGAAGGTATCCTCTAGAAGGAATTACCTTACTTTAATGGTTATGTATAGTCAGCACACTGAATTTCATAAAAAAGTACAGATTGAGGTGCTTATTTTTGTAGAAGCCAAGAGATCCCACTTCAACAATGCATTGTTTGGCGATTCCAGTAAAGATTCCAGGGGAATAAACCCTTTTACACATGGATTAAAGTTAGTTGTAAAGTTGTGTTTTATTGAATAAAACTTTTACTATCTATAAACTTCTGATGGAATACTAGCAGTGGTCAGTAAAATTAAGCATAGTAATTTCAAATGAAGTGACCTATTAAAACATCTTATGTTGAGGGGAAACTGATTAAACTGATTGATTTTACCAGTAGTTAGCCTGTTGAAGGCTAGAATTCTGTCATAAAATGGATACTGTACTTTAAGGTACCTTTCAAGGAAGAGCTGAGCCTAAGATTTGAGGATACAGGGAAAACATAAAATTCTTGTAGCTACTTTTAACTCTTCACTGTGCAAGCTGCTCTATTTTCCAGAAGTGATGTAAGTGAAAAGAGGCTCTAAAGTGTGGTTTCTTTGAACATGAGATATGGAAAGGTATTTTATATATTTTATTCTGTCAGTTTGAAAGTTGTGCTATCAACTAGATTCATCATTATCATCTCTCAAAATGCTGTCAAGAATAGTATTTTAAGTATATGAGGTAGTTTTGCATAGTTTTACTGACAAGGTGCAGAATTTAAACTGTATAACTAATGTTTTACAGCTAGTAAAAGTAAATAAACCACTCAAGAGATGGCAACTTATGTCGGGGAATGAGATTTATTTAATTTCTCTGTTAGTGAAATTTTGCATTGCAAATTGCTGTGATTTTTATGATACAGAAATAATGTCCCCACAAGCCAGATTATAAAAAGCAAAGTTTGGCTTTGGTGGGTTTTTTTTAACATAAGATGGAAGAAGAGAAAAAAAGAATCTAAGTGTACAATAGTGGGTTTAATGGTTTCTCTAAGTCTCTGTATAAATAACTAGCCTTTTTTGTCCCTTGTTAGGTACTACTAGGTACTACAGTACTGTGACAAAAGCTGATGTCATAGCTTGTTACATATTAATCACAGATGTTGCTTGTTTAAATGGCTTGACAGTATGAGGAATAGTATCTGGATATAGGGTTGAAAGTCCAAAGGCAAGACTTTTACAGCTGTAGTTCTGTCAAGCCTGCCATGAGTTAATATATACATTCCCTGGGTCCTCATAAACCTCTCTCTGTAAAATTGTTTTTCATAATGGCTTACCCATGGTGTTTATCTCAAACAAAATCTGTTTGAATGGACTTCCCCATGTCTGTCTTTTCAACTATGTAATTATTGTATCATTAAGGTGTAGTCCAGTTAATAAAAGTAGTTTTCCATTTCCTGGATGCTTACTAGATGTTACTAAACATTTATTTAGAGTTAAAAGTACACTGTGACTGTAGTAGATGTAATTTAGTGTTCACATAATTTTGCATTAATGTGCTATATATATATATATTAATTCTGTTTTAGTATTTTGTGTCATAAAGGGACAGCAAAATACTTCATGTTTGATTCCTGTTTGCATTAATGTTGGCATTATATCTCTTTAAGAAGTTTGTCCACAAATGAGTCTTGCCATGCCAACGAGGTGGAAAGTGGTTTTGGTTGGAATGAAAATCTGTGTCAGATGCCCTGTTTGAGTAAGAAGTGAGAGAAAGGAGCACTGAGCACATTTGTAACTTAAATATACCATGTTCTTGTTTTTGTTTCCTACAGGAACACAAACTCCAGACCTGCCATAGATCACCAGCTCCCACTTGGTACAAAAATTCTAAATTCATTACATTGCTTAGAATATTCCCATCATGGAATTTCAGTGGCTACTTGGAGTCACATTCTATTTCTAATACTGGAAATTTTCTTCAAGTTTAAATGTATGGTTTTATATTCTACCACATTGGATATAAAATATAACTGTAATAAACTTTAGGGATGGGTACAAAATTGGTATTTATATTAAAATACCATCAAAATTCACTTAAGTGTGATTCTGTGATAGGAATGACATCGGTAGTGGAGTGCTGGGTTTGTGAATCACACCAAATGGGAGCCAGCAGATCCACAGCACGTCTGGACTATAGTTCAGGTATGTTTAAGGTTACAAACGGGCTGAATTCCTCCTTTCACTTCACTTGGCTTATTTGAGACATTCAGCACCTAATATTTTGTTTCTCTTGGTCGCATTTTAATAATTACTTTGAAATGTCTTGTAGAACTTTTCAAAATATATAGCTAATAATTTTTAGAATTAATTTATTTGCATCATTAATTTTAGTAGTGATAGAGACCAGACATACTTGTTCTAATTTTTTTTTTCCCATGGCAAATATTGAACTGTTTGAAATTTTTATGGTTTTGGTTAAATATATTTGTAATATTGGTTACTTTGGAAAGCTGCCACTTGGTCAGGGAAAAGCTATGGTAATTCCACATTGTAGCTCAACTAAAACAGTGAAGTATTCTGTCCTGCAAGAATGAGGCATTAAAGTTCATATTTAACTGTAAAGGAAACCCTTTCTTTCCTTTTTGCAGAATGCAGTAGTTTCATTCAAAGAATTATGTGGCCTCTCTCCTGTAGCAAATCTTATGCAGTGCATTTTGGCCGTGTCTATGCGCTTGGTTGGGCCTGATAATACACCCTTGATAGTACTGAATCTCAGTGATCAGTATCCGACTATGGAGCTCCAAGGGATTGTTCCAGAGGTCTTGAAAAAGATTGTGACAGCATATGACATGGTGAGTAGTCCTTTGGGGTTATTCTACATGCTATTTGAAAGACTTTCTTTTTATAATATATGTTTATAATATACCATGTCTGTTTTTAAAGGTCATTTTGAACTCTGACTTCATATTTTATGCTTCATTATATGTGCTTGAAAGTCATTCCCATGAATGTACAGCAACTGTGTACAGCAGTGTTTTCATATTGAGTGAAAAATAGAGATTAATATACTGCATGCAAATATGTAACTGTTTGTACACTTCAGAAGGTAAAATGATTATAATGAAGATGACTTAATATGAAGAGGATGTATCAATTTACTTGTTCTGCAGTAACATGAAACTTCTTGCATATTTATAAACCTTTTACATTAATTTGTTACTTTACATTTTTTAGTTTGTGGCCCTTGATTTCTTTTGACTTTGACTCAGCATAGAATAGAAAAATGTCCAGAACAGCTTTTAGGAGTTGTAGTTTTAGCAGGAGTTGTAGTTTTAGCAGGAGTTGTAGTTTTAGCAGGAGTTGTAGTTTTAGCAGGAGTTGTAGTTTTAGCAGGAG
>JANIJG010023226.1:121538-158418 GCA_024611175.1 Megaceryle torquata
TTGTAGTTTTAGCACTTTGAAGTGTTAAATTCTACACATACTTTTCCAATTTCCTGTGCTATATCTTTCTTATAGATCTCATTTGATTAGGCATTTTTACATCTGTAAGAAACTGTAATGTTAACTTCAACCCCTATACTTCAGTAAATATGTAAATTCTTTCTTTAGAGACTGGAAATGAAACATTTTGCAAGACAGATGGAAGAACTAATACACTGAGAAATACTGATTTATATCTGCCCTTGTATTAATTTAAAGTATGAAAAAAAAAAATCAAGACCAACGTGATTTGAAATGTCCTCTTTACTTCCACTGAAATAATCTGGCACAGAATAATTGCACCTTTCTTTCTTTATATATTCTTTAATTTTTTTATATCATCTGACAATAAGTAAACATTTCTGGGATAATTTTGCATTAGTTTTGTGCACTAAAAGAGAAACCTTACCCAGCAGGATCAAGACACTGTTTTAAAAACAGTCCTTGCTATTTAAAGAAAGTAAATGAAGGAAAATAAACCAGTAGCCCAGATTCATATGTATGGTTTAAACTGCTTTCAAAGGAAAAAGAGCTTTAGAAAAAGGTTGTACCAAATTCCAAAAAGCACTCACTGGTAATGAGCAATTTAAGTAGAGTTGATGTAGTTCAGTGATGATGTAAATGCAACCAAATTTGGTTGGTACGGTAGCACGGTTACAAGAAGATAGTTGTATATCATCTTAGTGATATCTTATAGGGTACCACTATAATTAGGTTGCAGACAAGCTTGATTGTTGGGATTACACCTGTAACATGTTATGTAATGAAGCTCTGTCTTGTTGATGGAGATATCTGCAGTTTGTTTTGATGTGGTAATACGGCTTGTTAGTTATTAAGCTATTTCCGATACTTAAGAACATCTTGTAAGTCTGAATTAATTTTTTTATGTGAATGTCACTTAGAGAGAGGTGACTCATGACTCCAAAAATATTTACAATCCAAGTTTGGTTTGCTCTTTGTCTCTCACATACATCACCATCCCACCCCCTGCATCCTGCAGTCTACACATGATTTGGGAATTTGTGAACTTTAGAAATCTATGTTTTTCCATGTAAGAATAATAGAATACTTATTTTGTGGCATGTTTGAAACACTTTTCCATCTCCTCTTCCTTGAAGCATAAGGACTTAATTTCAAAGAAAGGCAAAGAGTATGATAGTGCTTTTAGCTCTAAATGATATTGAAGATAAGGAAAATTTAAGATCATTTTTGTCAAATAAAACTTAAAAATTAAAATAATGTGAGGCATTTCAATTTGTGAAACTATGGTCTTGATAATCAGTACTCTGTCCAGTTTGACAAAAGGTTTAAGCAATTAAAATACATAGGGTATGCTGGAAAGTGAAGTCAGCCTTGGGAGCCATATTGATACATACTGTTTCTGAAAGCAGTGTGAAACAGTGGGAGACCTCCATATCATCCTTTCCTCAAGGAAAGAAGGAGAAATGTGAAGCTATTTAGCTCATATATTGATATTTGTTTTAGTGGCACATGTTTAGACTCTGATACTATCCTACTAGATAGTGTTCTTCTTGTGTCTTTTTGGTATAAATTAATTCAGTGAGCCCTCAAAATGACACATTTTATCTCAGTGGTTGGTTTTGGCTAGTGGATGTTTTTGACATGATTAATTAACATGTCAGTGCAAAATTCAGCTTAACAATGAGACGCCTTATCCAGAAATAAGCAAGAGTAGATGCACTGTTGAAGTAACAATTACTTGTCGTAACTTCCTGCTGGCTTAGGCCTCAGTATAGGTCAAAATTCTGTAATAATGTTCTTCCAGGGTGTCATGTACTCTAAGTATGAAATCAGGTTGATAATGGAGATTGTGTTCAATGTTTATTAAAAAAACCCTTGGTTAATACCATAAATGCATAGGCTGTTGTTACCTTGTGTGCATTTGCAATGTGGCACATGTAATTATATTCTCAAATTACTGCTCTTTTGGGATCATGATTTTTTTGGCTGATGAAGGAAGGGATTCTTATTTTTCAGAAACACTCTCCTTTTTATAAAATGATAAAAAACATAGAAGGCAATATTTGGCTGAATTACTCAAATTTTGTTTTTATTGGGAGTGCTTAAAGGATTAATCCTTGCTCTGTAAAGTGAGAAAGGATGTAAGACCTTTACACTGGGATAGTCAGTCCACACTGAAATGATTACAAAAGAGTGCAGTACTGCAGGGGCACATGGAAAGGGGAAGATATCCTTGGCATAGCACAGGTACACATATTTTGGAAAGAAAAAATAAGTTAATTAGCATATCACTAGATACTTGGATTTTTTACACGTAAACAAACAGCAGATAATGCTTTCTTAAATTGTCAGCGTTCACTACTACAGTAATGGAGGAGCTATAAGTAATAAAGGCTACTCCTGTTAATGCATTAAATACTGTATTTTTTAATTTAATGAGTAATTTGTTATCAGCATTATTTGAAACAGAAATTTACCAAGAAAATAAATTTTCTTTGCTTTTATCCTTGTTATAGGAGCTGAGGTGTTTTTTCAGAATAATGAAAACCAAATATAACTAGGAAATTTTCAGAAAATCAGGAGTTTAAGTTGTGTATTTTTCTCTAGCTTCTCCCTGCTCCTGAGTATTTTTCACCCTAACATCTTTTCGCTGTTTAACAATGTTTTATTTTTCCCTCTTGTTCATGAACTTCAGCATCCTTTATGTGATACTTCAGCATGCACTCTGTTGGTGTCATCACACCCATCACTGATCAGTGCTGCAGACTGAAGCTTGGAGTTAAGGCAAGTGCCTCTTCCACACCATTGCATGTTTTTTTAAGAATGTCTTATAACCTTTAAGATAAAGAGTAAGTAAAATTTTAAAAGTTAAGCTATGGCAAGAGAAAAAAATCATCCCAAGTCTGCAGCATTATTCAGTGATGAGTATAATAGCACTGCAAAGGCATCCTAGAGGATCATACAAATGAAGCCAGATATTGTCGAGAACTTGACTGTCTCTGTCTGCCCTTAGTGGAGGATGAAGTGTCCTATCTGATGAAGATAAGGTTTCTGAACTTGGCAAGCAAGCTTTTACGTCTAATAGGAAAGGTAGTACTGAAAAGGCAGAGAATTGTACCTATGTGAAAGAAAGTAACGTCGCTACGATAATTAGCATTAAATGTTATTAAATCCTAAATAGACAATGCTGCTAGATCCATCTTTTTCACAGTTTCTGGTGGTGCTTTTTTAATGTTGAGGCTATGTTGAAATTCAAAATGTCTGCAGACTACAGTATAGGAGGACTGTATTTGATTCAAACGAAATCAAATAAGATGAATAGATATTGTATATGCACTCTAGGGATGGACTCGAGAGCAGGGCTGGGTTTATCGGTGGTGGGGGTTGTGAGATGATGAAAATGAGAGGTATTAAAATACAGCAAAGCCAGTGAACTGGAAAACACCACATGATTGGTGATCAGAAGCTCTGTAGTAAGCTTAAATTGTATTACCTTACCGTTGGCTCATTTCAACTACTGTCTTAATAGAGCAGGTTGCATATGCAATCACATGGACGTTTACTTCATGTTATGGGGTTGCAAATTTGGCTGATGACATAAACTAATTATGATAGCCTATATTTTGAACTTGAACATGTCCATCCTAGTGGAAAGTAGATAGTTTGACAGTATACTTTTAAGAGTTACAGACTAGACTGGTAGTAGTAGGGTTTATTAAAAAAACTATCTAAAAAGGACTGATTGTCAAGGTATTGGTAAAATGTTAGCAGTCCTCTCAGACTTCAGCTACTGCTCAAAACCTCAAATATTCTTTACCTTTAAAACTCATGTTGACATCAATATAGATATATAGAGTGGGGCATTTCTGTACTGGGCATGTTGGATTGAAGCTCATAATTGTGAATGAAGCAAAGAATATATCCATTGCCCTTTTCATGAGGCCTAAAAAAGAATGATTAGCTGATCTGTTTAGAGTTATGCTTAGCTCCTAAAATCTCTCATCATTGCTGATGTAGGTCCTCAGTTCTGGTTACTTTGCAACTACAGTAAGAGGGATTTTAGTCATTCTTCTGTGGTTATAGACTTGTAACTTGAGAACAAGTAGATGAAGACTTTTCTACTTCGTCTTGACTTAATAATGTGCAAGAGTTGTTAGTCAGTTGAGAAGCCTTTGTTCCAAACTGTGAGGTTGCAAACTTCTGGGTAATAAAAAAATCTGAGAACCAGCACTGGTAATTACTGGTAATTACTTCTTTTAAAATTGAGTGAATAGGTTACTTTAAATGTTGCCTAACTTTCATTTGCTCTAAGCACTCAATTTCTGATAGTGGCAGAGAAGACTGAGCTTAAGATGGTCACTAACATCCTGTAAGCAGACTCAGTCTTTGGATTGCATGTGTTTTGAAATCATGTGGTGGCATCTGACCACTGTCTGCTTTGTGCACCTGAAGAAAATCCAGATTTTTCCATTTGGTGCATTTTCTGAGGAATATGTGACTGGCATAGACTGTGACACATGTGTTCTGTTTCCTGGTTGGTTCAGAATGCTGTTCTTGAGCCCATGTTTTCTGGACTCCAGCTCCATGGGTGGTGTTCCATGTTACAATTTAACTCAGCATCATCTGACTTATAAAACACAGAACTTAAGCTTTGCACAGAAGATTGAAAAGCTATTATTCATTGTTTATATACTTAAGAGTGTAACTACATAAAAATAAAACAAAAAGGTTAAGAGAAGTAGTCAAAAGAACAGACATCATAGACACTCTGCAGATACCAGACAGAGGGCTTGAAGTAAATATGTACTACTTATCGGACAACACTTGAGGATGACAAAAAGGGAGGAGGTGCTGTTAAACAGAAGATGACATCTTCCAAAATCATGTGCAAATGAGGAAGATAGGATAGATATTTAACCCTGCTGTGGTTAAATAAATAAAGACAGACAACAGTGCAGAATTTCAGGAACAACCTGCAAAGACTTAAAAATAACAGTAACTTCTTTTCTCAAAGTATCAGAAACAGGAGGCCTGTCAAAGAATGTGTATGACCACTAGTTGATCAAGGTATAAAAAAAAACCTAGGAGAAGAAGTAAAGCCACAACCTTATATTAGTTTTTGCATCCATTTCCCTGGGGAGATTAAGGTTTTGCATGGAAAGCTTCTTTAGGGCTCATTGGAGAATTAATCTCTAACTGAAATGCCCATAGAAGATATTACACAGAAAGGTGAAATGACTGAGAAAAAAAAATATCAGAAAGATCGGATATTCATTCAGAGGTTCTTAAAGATCTTAAAAGAGTTGATATATCCAAACTAATTGTTGTGAGTATCCTCTCGCTTAAAACTATTCAAGTTGTTAGTGTGGTGACAGAGTTTTAAGAGGTTTCCAGGGAATATGATAAATTGCAGATCAAACAGGCTAACATCTGCACTGTGAAAATGGATAGAAACTGTTCTGAAGGAGAAAATTAGAAGAAACATGGAGAAACGTATTGTGGAAGAGTCAGTACAGCTTTTATAAAGTGAAGGGCTCATTAATCTCTTGGGAGGTCTTTGAAATCAAGAAGCAGGTAGCCAGGGAAGATTAATCTGGTTGGATTTACCAAAATAATTTGACAAGGTTCCTTTTCAAATGCTCATATTGAAATGAAGTTATTATTAAAGTTTTAGCCTTTTAAAATTCTTAGCTTTCCTCTGATAGCTGGAGTGAATATTGAACTTAACGTGATGTTCCAACAGGAAAAGAACTGTTAAAGATAATTGCTTATGTTGATTTTTGCCTTAGGGTTTTGTTTTTCCAGTGAGTAGGTTAGAGAGGATAGATACAGCTCCAACAACTTCAAGATAGCTAAGTACTCTTGAAGATGTCTGATTTAATGATGTCCCCAGATTTGCAAAGATCATCAAGGTGTGAAGTATGTGGGTGCTTATTGTTTAAACAACTTTCTCAGTAGTGGATTGTGATACCGTGTGTTAAAACACTTAAGTTTCAGAGATGGCAATATAATTGCAATACTTAAATACCAATAACACACACTACCGCACTATTTCTGTTAGTGCCTCTGGCTTTGTACAGTATGCTTACTTAAATTTTCAACTGGCTACAGAGTTCCAACTGTCTTTATTTAGGTAATAAATGGATAAAGTTCAGTGGTGAAGAGGTCTAAGGGAAAACGTACATCATTCATTGCAATTTAATATTGCAAATAGCCCAGGTAATGATTTTTGCCCTGTTTAATAAATTACGATAATTGTAGATCCTGGTTTTTCAGATGAATTTAAATGGTTACTGATTGTGTAGTTGCTAGTCTGTCATAAAAATTATGGGAAACAGAGTATTGATGGGAAATATAGTGAATAGCTTGGGCAGTTTCTTCAAGAAGAGTTACGCTGCTTATTATTAGTTTTTGGTTTTCGTTTTATAACAGGACAGTCTTTCTAAGCTGAAGGTTACAATTATGCTTCCAAAAACTGAGCTGCAGATGATAACCTAAGCTTCTGTTGGGCTTTTTAGTCCACAAGGACAGAGACAAACATCTAATTTTGGATATTCAGACTCCAGTGCCAAATGTTGTAAACTATGAGCTGTTTCACATTGATTGAAAAGCTCTGATAATGACAACTTGATGCTTCTGGGAAGTCAAGATTCTTCATTTTTTGTTAAGAGCATGAACAGTGAAGCTTTTTGTATCCTCTCACTAATCCCATTATGGCTAATGGCTGACTCACAGTATTCATAAGAGCATAAAATAATATGACTACTTAGGAAGAGGAGTTTGTGTAGCTCACAGTTCTATTTCTAATGGAGTCCAGTGGAATGTTTATAGAATAGCATAAAAATAAGTCAGGTGCACAGCAGCTTCTCTTAAATATACTCCATATTTCAAATAGTATCTTTTCAAATAGTTATCTTTTTCTTTCACAATAAATTCTTAAGTTTCTGTTTTGTCTTTTTGACTCCTGTGTGAAAAAATGTTGTTATTGGAACTGTTACTGATGGATTTGGTTTAAAAAATAATACTACTGAACATTTTTTTCACAAGGATAATAAATTTCTACTTCTCATTACAGATAAAGGATATTTTCCTTTTACATTGTGTCTTTGTTCTATCAGATTTAGTTTAAAAATGATGAAAATAGTTCTGCTGTTACAGCCAGTGTCAGGAAAGCAAGGAGAAATGACTGTTGTGAGTTCAGTGTCATCGTGTGCATAGTTCAGTACTAGAGAGCTGTTCATTATTTTATTTAACTTCAATCCAGTCTTTTAGAAATATTTTACTCATGAGGAATTAAGAAAGTACATAAGACTTTTTAAGGGAGAACTTGTGGCATGGGCCCCCAAAGAGAGTTAACAGCCTGAAGCATCTTTATATGAGGAAAGACTGAGAGAGATGGGACTGTTCAGCCTGGAACATAGGAGCTTGGTGGGAATCTTGAGCCGTCAAACACTGAAAGAGGTTGCCCAAAGAGGTTTGTCGAGTCTCTGTCCTTGGTGATGTTCAAAACCCAGCTCAACGCAATCCTGGGCAACCTGCTCTATCTTACCCTGCTGTGAGCAAAGCTGTGGCACTAGATCTACAGAAATGCCTTCCAATCTCAGTGATTCTATGTAAATAAGGATTTTTAGTAAAGTTGACATCTCTAATCAAATAAATATTTAGGAACTGAGCTTTCATCAAGACAACAATCAATAACAACTTCATTATAGATGAAAAATCAGGTGTGTTTTGCCCAAACAGTCCAAAGCTGCTCTGTACTGAAAAAAGATCTTTCTACTCTCCAAGTGGAATCCAAAGCACCAAAGTAAGAAAACAAAGCTGCTAATGGCTGCTTCTGTACACGTAGAAGACTACTCACATCAGACTAAATTTGCTTCAAAGTAGTAGGTTTTTTAGCAAACATATTGTCTAGATTATAAATAATTTCTCCAACTACGCAAGAAGTAAATTCAGCATAGAAACATGGAGTCATGGAGGTTGCAAGGGACCTCAGGAAGTCAACTGGTTCAAATCCCCTTGCTCAAGCAGGGCCACCCTGGAGCAGGCTGCCCAGGACCAAGTCTAGATGCCTTTTGAGTATCTCCAAGAGTGGAGACTCCATAACCTCTCTGGGCAATGTGTTCCCATGCTCAGTCACCCTCACAGTCAAAAAAGTGTTTCCTGATGTTCAGAACCTCCTGCACCTCTTTTTTTTTTTGTGCCTCTTTTGTCACTGGGCACTATTTAAAAGAGCCTGGCTCTGTCCTCATCTTTTGGATATACACATTGATGAGATCCCCACGATCTTTCTCTTCTTCAAGCAGAACAGTCCCAGCTCTTTCAGCCTTTATTCATTAGAGGCATACTTCAGTCCCTTCATCAACTTCATGGCCCTTTGTAGGACTCTGTACAGTATGTCCATATTTCTCTTGTACTGTGGAGCCCAGAACTGGACACAGAATTCCCATGTGTGGCCTCACCAGTGCATAGCAGAGGGGAAGGATCACCTGCCTTGATCATAACATGTATTATATATTATGATACCATTAAATATTGTATTTCCCTTTAATAACGGTCCTCTTCTGAGGCAAATGCAGAGGAAATTTAATTACACTTCCTGAACTCACTGGTATATTATGTTATAAACATAATGCTCTACCTAGCTGACAGTGGCAGTGTATCCCCACAAGTGGGAAAAACATAGGATAGTCTCATGGTTTCACTTTTCCAGCCTTCCTTTCCTCTCTCAATTACTTTCTAGTTGTTTTATATTCTAGGAAACACATACATGGAACAGCTTCGGGTTTTTTTGTCTTCAGAAAGAAGCAAGCTGAGATTATGCCATATTGCAGTGCGGGAGAGTAAGAGATGAAATACACTTATCAAAAGTACTTCTTGTAGGCCTGAGGAAAAATAGGACATCATCTGTTCTTAATTCTGCAGTATCCCAAAATGAATTAGATTTCCCACAAACCAAAGGAATAAACATAATTCTCAGAAAATCAAAGGTGGTATGTATCCTTCAGAACAATGGTTTTGGCAAATTCAAAGCAAGCTGATTGTGGCAGTTGTCACTGAAATGACTGAGATGACTTCTTTGACTTGTTCCAGTGCTACAACATTGCATTGACTTTGTGTATTTGGACCATTTGGATACAGTTTATATATATATACCTGTTAGAACTGTCCATATTTTGAGTTCGCAGTACATATAATGTTCCTTGAGAATGGAAGGGCTTATCTGCTGTCCCAGCTGAGTTCCTTTCCTTACAGTTACTGTGTGGGGCAATGGTAGCAACATCAGACCCTCTCTGGGTCACATCTTTTGAAATGGTGCAGATTCTATTAGGAGTTTATGTAGATCGGGGTGCCCTGTGTTTGATTGCCTTTTTTATGAAGTGCTGTTTGCTGTTGCTGCTATTTGTACTATTCCAGACTTAGTAAGATGTCTGGAAAATACAAATTGCATTTTATTGCTACTGTAAAGAGGGCTGGTTTGGCCACTGAATACTAAACAGTTTTCAAAAATAGTGTAGTTTGTGGTTTCAGAAGTACATGTAATATTCTGAGATTTGAGACAAAAGGAGAATGTGAGCAGCATTTTATGGAGAAAGGCATTTTAGTAAAGATAAGTATGGTTTCAATTTTACTCTTGGAATGTAGGTCTAACAGTATTGGCAACACATATGCACAGATTTTGAAATGTAGGTGTCTTAGTGTGCTTTACTTGCTAAAAATAAAGTTCATCCTTGGTGTTGCAGCGCTGTCAGTGAAGGTATTTTCTCTCACTGAGTTTCATCAATCAGATACAGTTTATCACTGGCTGTTTTTTCCATTTTAAAAGGCAGCTGATGTCCCTCTTGGTATGCTACCAACCAGTTCCAAATGGAGAGGAATTAATAAGTCCTGGGCTTTTTTTTAGTTGGTGGTGTGGTGTGTTTGTGTTTTGTTTTATTTTTTTTTCCCCCCCTCAAGGTCTTTATTCTTTCTTAAATGTGATGTTTAAAATAGTTAGAGTTTAATTTAATCTACATCTTATTCCCCAAGTTTGGGCATAAACAGTGTTTCTGTTTTCTACCAGAAAATCTGTTTTCATGAGCCTAGCAGAGTTAGATCTTGACTTGTTTGGATGCAGCTGAAGGTGAATGAACACTCTCAAATACCTGCATGTGTATATGTGTGTGAGCACTTACATACGTGCATAAGCATACACAATGTCAATTCATAGCACTTAATCTCTTTCATAAAACAACAACAAAACATTTTACAAAGCTTTGCAACATAAAAAAATAAGTATAAAGGATAGTCTAGACATATGTATTATTTTTTAAATTTTCTCTGTGTCACTGTAGCTGTCTTAATGAGAGTTTTATTTTGCTGAGAAAGAGGATAGACATATTTTTAAAGTATATGACTTTTTCATTTGTTTTTTGAAGAGACAGTAACATAAGTGGTGAATGGTACTGTTACCAACACAGCTCCATCCATTCGAAACAAAAATTCTTTTGATTTCTAACCATCATCATCATGCTTTTTAAGGCAGGGACAGTATATGATAATACAGGTCTCTAATCCTGAGAACTCTGGACTAGTTAATTAGTATTTATTTGTAAATAAATCTCCTTAAGAATAATCTACATTTTTTTTTACATCTTTCTTGACATTTATTCTTTTGTTAGATTTACTGACAGTTTTTCTGATAACTAGATAAAATGGCTGCATGATTTAACAGAGATATAGGGATAGATGAAGTTGTCAGCCTGGTCTCTGCAAAAATACTATGACTTCAAGGCTCATAAAGCATGCAGTTCTGCATCTCTTAAAGTCCATGGAAGATAGTCCAGTACATAGTGACTACCTGCGTAGTTCTCTGGTCATGCTAAGATTGGGGTGGGGTGGCAGGAGTTGAAAACAAAGTTGAAGCAATTCCAGCAAGTGTTACATATTCTGTATTGGAAACATATTTGTTGGATATTTCGAATCTCTACTTTCAGAAAAAAAGCAATATAGGTTAGAGATTGGAATTAATATTGTGAAAGACTTTATAGAAAGCATAGCTACTAAGCTTTCCATAATACCTATTCTTTTCTTAGGCATGGATAATTTGCAAGACATTTATAATGATCAGGTGCTAACTGGTTGTTCCATATTGTTTGTTTACATTTCCCTTTCCATTTTTGTCACCAGTAACATTCGTGAAGTTGGCTGTGGTCAGCAAGTACCTGCTTATTGATTAGCTCGTTCACTATAGATTAGTCTAATGTATACTAGACTCTACTTGGTTTTTCTCAAATCCCACAGCTAATTTGCCTTGAGAATTTAATTTCTCAGGCTAATTTTCTTTTTCAGTATGACCATTTATACTCAGTTGTTTCATATGCTGTGTCTGCCAAAAGTCTTTCAGTCTCTGTTAATATCTACTTGAAGATTTTTGTGATGTTAAAATTTTGGCTTGAAAACCAGGAAAAAATTATGTATTCAAATACTCCATAAGGGTCATTTGACAAATAGCCAAATACATGCCAAAAGGTGACTGCAAGGTGAAGAGTAATGTAAAAATAAGATTATAGTGAACCAATACTATTACTTTATTATTCAAACACGACTAAAAGGTGACACCTACTTGTGCACACAGCATAGTGTTCTGTAATTTCCTGAGTGAAGGACATCAAGAAAATGGGTGTGTAGTGTAATACTGATTGAATGGTAGTGTCAATCAACCCCTGAATTATAGCTAGCTCAGCCAATTTTGCTTATTGGTGCTGTTAATCTTAAATACAGCTTTGTATGTATTTTAAGAGACCAAACATAAAGAAAGTAACTGTTACTGGCCTTGGTAATACAGAAAATGGTATTAGAATAATTCCTGTCACATTAAATGCATTGATGTTTTTCTTCAAAAGTTGCAAAGAGAGCATTGCTTTTGATCTGTGAGTATTTTGGCAAAGCTTTATTTTCCATACCAAAACTGTGAAATATTAAATCTGCACATTATTATAATTTTTTCTGCAATGTTAGCCTTGCCATGATGGAAGAGCACTAATGCAGTGGTGAGGTTTATTTCCTTTCATCTGCAGACTAGTACAACTTTCTTGCTTTGTCAATACAGAGAGTAGACAAAGAAGCAGTAATGTAAGCATTTCTCTTTGTCCGTGAATTCTCTCACCTGTGAAAGTCAGCTCAGTATCTCAGGGTAAGTTTTCTAATCTGCTGAGATGTGTTCTCTGCTATTTCTAAATGATGAGCTATGCATGTAGAATGTATTGTTTGAAGGAAACAGAGCAGACAGAGAAGTTCTGTGTTTGGAGTAAGACCTAACTGAGATGACTTGGAAATTATATTATTATATGCATGGCATCAGGAACACAGACTAAACTAATACACGGCAGTTGCAGTATTTCATACAGTTTCTCCAGGACAGACACCTTGATTAGGCAGCACAATTTGTCTGTCGGTTAAAAGACTTCTCAGGTGAAAGAATTCTTACTAACAAAGACTTACACTATTGTCCCTATTATTATGTGCTAGCATCCTGACAAAACAAGACACATACATTCTCAGCATTCCATTTTTCAGAATAATTTTTAGGGCAGCAAAATCTCAGTGAAGGAGGCTTTACAGTATCCTTTCGACTAGTTAGCAAAATACCACCAGTTATTGGAGGTATATCTGCAATTGAAGTCAACTGTGTTTTGGTTCTCTTCATTTAAGTTGTTTGCTTACAGAAGGAAACATGTTACAGGGCATGCATATTGAAACACATAAAATCCTTGTCTTTCAAGCAAATTTATAATGACTTTAATGAAATTTCTGACTACTGTTTTAAAGACTGAATAATAATGAAATGCAGCTTTCTTGACACTTTAAGAATACTCAGTTTACAGTGTTCCCTATAGAAGCCTATGTGGGTGAAATATAGTATTGTCTTAAAATAGTAGCCTTCAAGTTATTACACCTAATTATTAAGCACCCTAATTCTATTTATATGCAGTTTTTGCTTGAATGAATGTTGCTATTTATATTCAAAGAACAATCTAGTTAAAAATGGATAAGCTGAAGTTTTTTCACTTGTGGCTTAGTAACCTAAGTTTAATTTGCATTTTTTTATTTTAACTGACCTAATATAAATCATGGTACAGAGATAATTTGAAGTTAAATACAGGTTAATCAGAATTTGAAGATTAAATTAAATTATCCAATACGATGATCTCCACATACTCTATAAAGTTGCTTGTTCATATGTAATTTATATGTAGCATCAACGTGGAATTGTGAGGTTTGAATAATTTTCTTTATAATAGTAAATTATAGAAACAGAACTAGGGTTATTTTAAAATACATTGTGATTTACATAAACCAGATTTTTGTGTAGCTGGAAATAATAGTTGTCTGTAGAGCTGTTTACATCTGTGCAGGTGTTCTTCCTTCTCACTTGTAGACTTGCCATCATCAAAATTGTGAGGCGTACTTGCCTGCTTCTCCGAATTGATTTATGCCTCAGAGCAGTGTTCAGAGAAACAACCTAAATGTCATCCAGCCAGAGAGTGCTTCTTCTAATATATGTGAAGAAGAACTACTGCAGTCAAGCCTCTTAAAGCATTATTTCTCTGAGGAAAAATCTTGGAGAGGTTTGGGTTTTTTCTTCTGTAATGTGGAACATTCCTGCTCAATACAGCAGTTGTGGTGTCCAAAGGAAAACAAACACGAGCACCCACATAAATAACATGTCAGACTTTAGTCATTATTTTAGTTATGAGAAATCTGTCTCCCTGAGTGGGTACCACCGATGTCAGTGTGTAAAGTATGAACCAAAGTCATTATTTCTCGGTACATACCCTAGGATAAAAACGCCGCACAATTACATCTTATTTGGTGTGCTTTCAACTGAGCTTCCATGAAAGACTTTTTATTTAGAAAGATCAGATAAAGGAATAAATTTTTTTTTTTTCATTATCCTCCTGTACCAGCCTCAAGTGATTTGCTTTCCTGCACAGAATGTTGTCTCATACATATGCACAGGTCAAGCCACAGAAAGGGAAAATGTAGAGGAAAAAATTAGGAAAAGCAATGGAATGATCCCTAGGATAGAGTTAGCACTGAGTTCTGAGTGGTCATCCTCCTGTATGTCAGAGTAAGGAAAAGCAAACCTACATCCAGTTTATCTCACCCAAGCCACTAAAAGTGAATTACCTGGTAAATAGTAGAATAATTTCTACTTGCTTTGATGGGCAATGAATTATGTAGTAGACACTCACTTCAGTGTTCACAGATCCCAGCCCAAAACTGTCATATTTTTGTATGTCTTTATGTGATATTTAGAGCACTTCTCTACTTGGTCATGATCAGGAAAGTGAATGTATTCATTATGTTAACAAGTATTACATTATTGATTTGAGTTCAAGTTCAAGCATCTTTTATAGATGAAAAATTTTCAGTAAAAAAAAAAGAATTCTACTGATATTTCTGTATTTTTTTATTTATTTTCTCTACAGATGATTCAGACCATCAGGACTCTAGTTGAAAATACAGATAGCTTATATGAGAAGATAGTACAGTGTCAGAAAGCAGGTAAGTACAAGCTGTCTTTTAAAAATGTTACAAAAAGCTTACTGCATTATTCTTTGTTTATTTATTAAACCCTATTGTGAATATGCAACCTATATGAACCCTATTGTGAATATGCAAAGACATGATTCTTGAGATGGCTCTTTTTAGAATTCAGGTTCTTTGCTACTAATATTCCCTAAGAACATTTAATTGTAAACTTCTTTCCTCATTTTGGTTATTTAAAATAAAGCAATATCAAAAACCTATGTTTTCTTCATGTCAGCATATTAATTTTAACTCAACATATTCTGTTCTTAATTAAAGTTACTGAAACCATTTTAGATACATTAACTAATGAAAAAATATGGGAACATAACACTGCTTTTGTTTCCACTGTACTTCTCACTCCTTAACAGAATTAAGAAAAAAAATCTGCGTAATTTCAGAATGATTGCATTGCCATTTGTTTTGTTTCTAGTAAGCTGGCTAAAAATCCTGCAAGAAAATACAATGTAGGTGCTAAAGGGAATTTGCAGATAGTCCACTCTGTCCCCTTAATCTGTTAAAGACTGAAATGCTCCTGTATCTGTTCTAAAGAATTTGCATGTGCAGGCAACCGTACCTCATTCCTAACCTCCTCTGTACCTAACTCAAATCTTATTTCTCTTTTGTATCTTCCATAGCATTCTTTTGCTTTATAGTTTAAATACTGGCTGAGCTCATCACTGGTTAACAAAGAGAAACACAGCTTAGGTATTCATTTTTATATTCAGCAGTGGGAGCTGCAAAGGACATGTAGTATTCAAGTATTCATTAAATGATCGGGGGATACATAACGAGTGAACGCAGTTGCTGATGACAAAGAATTATTGAATTTAATAAAATGTAAATAGGTCTGTGAAGAAGTATAGGGAGATCTTGTAGCACTGAGAACTATAAAACAATGTGGGAAGTGTGACATCAGTAAGTGTAAATTAATATGTGTAGTGGGAAAAGCCTTAACAATACCTACACGGAAAGGTCTGTAAGGTTTCTATTTTATTTCAGGAATGAAGTTATCGTATATAGTTCTAACGGTGTCAGTTTACTGATAATATGACACATAAATTTGCATTCACATCCTGTGTGTTGATAGTTAAATCACTTTTTTTCTCTGTGGTTTTAGAGTTATAACCTTCCCTAGTCATCTGTGCAGACAGAACTCTTGTTAAGGTTCTTATCTTCTGGGATCTCAGCTACACTATCTTTTTCTCTGGGTTTAACCATTATAGTTTTGCTTTATGTACATAATTTTCCTGGCTGTCGTTTTGATGATGGTGTCCCTATATACATTTCTGAACTGTTTCCTCATTGTACATCAGGACCGAGCTGCTTTTGCTTTTCTTGTGTTTGCTCATTTGGTAGCCAGTTTCCACTGCCTGATAGATTGTCAGCCATCGTCATGCTTTCTATCACATTGTCCCACAAGCTCACTGTAAACATCCACCAGACTACTTCTTTGAATTATTTTCTAAAATTATCCCACAAATATAGCTAGATTGACACATGTCCTCCTACCACCTTAACCAAAATAGTTTTCATTGCTTCCTTGTACTCCCCACTTTCTTTATCCATCTGTTCTCTTTTTCTCTCACACTTTGATTCTAAGTTGTTGGAGCAGGCACTGTTATTTATTCCATGTGTGCAGTGACTGAACCAGTGGGAACTTAGTTTATTAAATAATGCAATTAGTAAAAGACATAAAATGAGTAGATTTTCTAACATGTACTCTAAAGCAGTCCTTTAGCAGCGTCAGAAACAGAATACAGTTTCAAGGAATGGAATATCCAGCCATTCTGGATACTCTCAAAGATTAACACAGTGCACAATATCCATTGGGAAAAAGATATGTTTGAGCTGCATGCAGAAAAGGATTAGGATGATGGCCATACAAGCACTGCAAATACTTCATGTAGTTGAAAATTAAAGTAACAAAATCAATTTTGTTCAGATAGCTCTAAATTTTGGTTCCCCACTGATACTGCTTAAGCTTTTCAGCAAAATTACACGTTTACTGAGCTGTTTCTTCTGGTATTTGTTCCTGTTATTTGCATTTTAAATTGATTTTTGACTTAGGGTCCACCACAACAAAGCATCTAATACGCTGAAAAAGTAATATGTTATATGTTATGTACAGATTAATTAATACGTTAATGGGGAAAAGCAATTGATAGTATTAAATCTTGAGGAGCACTTTAGACTATGTACATAGACATGCAGTTGAGTTTTTACTTAAACAGTGAAAAGGAATGACTAGGTCAGTGGTTCCCAACATTTCTGTAGTAACCCCTGACTTGAAAGAGAATTTGCTGTGTTCATAGTCTGGGTACTGTGTAGTTTACACAAGCTCAAGAGTACTTTTTAATAAATGTCTCCTGAAATGCTATCTCTCATCAGCAAATCTTGACTTTTTGATTAGAAGCCACCTTACTGAAACTATGGCTTCATACACAGGGACTGAAGAAATGCCGCTGTATTTCCTACCACTGGACTTAGAACTGACCAATATTTAATGTGTTTACTACATCCATAGGACATGTTGATCTTCAAGTTAAATGTTGGAATTTGATCCTTTGCTGTGCTTTTCATGAGGTTCACTGTTAAAAGTAAAAATATATATATTATTTACCATTACATAAACTCTTAACTCACCTGTTACTGAGTAAACAAGCACTCTCTCAGCCAGTCTTCATTCTTCTGAAATACCTGCTTTTCCCTGTTTCTCCTTGGTCCCATTTTTTTCTGAGCCAGCTATCAAATTGTTTTAACTTCTTTCTCCACACCTGTCACAAAAGGTGATCATTTTATCTGCCTTTGTTTTTCCCTTTTCCTCTTTTACTCCATCTGCTCCATTTTTTTCCTCTATTTTTTTTTCTTCCTATTTGTCTTTCTTCCTCAAGCAGCTCCAGTAATCATCTCCACTGCAGCTCAGGTTATACTGTTGTTGCCTATACTCCCTGTCTCTGTAATCCTTTTCTTCTCCTGTGCCTTGAATATTCTTGAAGCCACATACTACTGGGGGGTGGGAGTGTCGGGGGGTTTGTGAAGAATTGCAGATAGCTTAGGTAGCATTGATAAATAGATGATCAGTCCTTCTACTTTATGTTCAGATCTCTCTCTCTCTCCATTGTTCACCAGTCATACACCATACTTCTCATATTGCTCCTCATACACAGCTTACTGTAATAGCTGGGATTGTGTTGGTTTTTTTGTGGAATTTGATATATTTTACACAAGGCTGGATGGTTCTCCCTTACTCCTGGATGTTTTTAATGATCTTGCTGCTCCCAGGGCAGTCACTTAAACTAACACAGACTTTTGTATTTTTCTCCTGAGTCTGCCCCTTCACACGAAGCATCTTTTTTCCTACTGTAATGCAATTCTAGCCCAGTAAAAAATAGTTTGTATTAATGATGACTATCTAGAGCTGTATGTTCTACTTTCAGCAAGCTCAGTGAGCAAAAGTGATTGGAGAATTTGGCTATGTATTGGAAATGAGAATAAAGTTGTAAGAGGCTAAAATACAGTTCTTGATTTAATATAGTCATTCCCAGTACAGAAATACTTTCAAAATTAATGTTTTATTAGCTTGTAGTTCATATTTTTTAGCAGTTACCCGCTATCTGCTAAAATGATTAAAGAAGCAAGATTAATTATACCTCTTAAGATATAGAGAAGTACACTAGAGTGCACAAATACAGCAGACATTTTATATACTGAGATGGGCTCTAAGACTACATTGTTAATCTAACTACAATCTAATCCAAAACAGTAGGAAAGGATGAGGAGTCCATTTGTTCCCCCATGGACTGTCTTCATATGTAACAGCATAAGTAGTACCGTGGCTGCTGAGAGAGACTGACCAACACTTCCAACCTATCCATAGATGGGGGTTAAAAAAAAAAAAACAAGCAGAGTTAGTGAAGTGTTACCATTACTATGGTTGAAAGACAAATTTTGTAATGTATCTTATTAGCTAAAGCACTGAAAAGTTGAACTTCTTCGTATTTTAAAACGATAGCAGCAAGCTATAACAATTAGAGGTTGGGGAAATAGTTTTAGTAAGTGTGTCATTCAGGGAATTTGAAAGAAAAAGGTACTCAGCTTCTCTGGAACAGCAGGTGGTATTAAAGAAGGGAGAAGTTACATTCCTGTGGAAGCAAGAGATAATAATAGCTATTGCCAGTGAAACAATGTGGGCTTTGCAGGATCTGAAGGCTGGGAGAAATTACAGTGTGTCATAAATCAATGTCTTTATTAAGTCTGCTTTCTAGCATTCAATAAAATCAGGATCTTTCTTCTTTATACTTTCATTGGTCTCTCTTGAGAATCAAGACTGATGAATAAAAGATGGAAACAGCAGTCTGTGGAAAAAATTCTCTCCCTTGTAGCTCTGTGTTTCTGTCCTTTATTGGCAGCATTAATTCATTCTCATACATGATAGTTGTTTAACTTCACCCACATTCAGAAATGCAGTCTGTCTTCATAGGGAGCTGTCCTTGTGGATGAAAGATTTCCCTACATTAGGAGTGAAATACCAAGAGTCTTCAGAGCAGATGTTTTAATATGTGAGGGCCTCGTTTTCTGTGTATTTTGGAGGACTGCTGTTTTGGAGGTTGGTGTGTAGGTATTATGTGTTTTGTAGCTTGATGCAAATTTTATTGACTTAAGTATATAGAAGGTTAATGTTACATAGGAGTGTTCATGAAGGCATTTGGAAGGTGGAGCTGTTTGCTCAACTCCTGGAATTAACTGAGCTTTAATTAAATTAAGGCTAGATGTTACAGTGTCCAATTCATAACTTGGTAACAGCATAACCATGGTGCTGCAACTACTTTTTCTTCTGACAGTGGTTCATAAAGAAGTCGGTGACCATCTTATGTCATAAGTGGTTTCCTCAGCATTAAAGAAACTGTCTGATCTTGGAAACTGAATTACTGTGATTTCATCAGGAACTGGATTGAAAGCCTAAATACTAATTTAGTCCTTGCAGAGAGGATGTCTTTCGACGGGCTGCGATGCCATTGTCATTTGGGATGTTGAGATAAGAAGGTTATCTCAGGCACAGAATTCGACTTTGCTACTTTGAAAGAATAA
This sequence comes from Megaceryle torquata, assembly GCA_024611175.1. Taxonomy (NCBI): domain Eukaryota; kingdom Metazoa; phylum Chordata; class Aves; order Coraciiformes; family Cerylidae; genus Megaceryle; species Megaceryle torquata. Next base: position 141,225 of record JANIJG010023226.1, read on the forward strand.
AAGGTCAGCAAGCATCAAAATGTATTTTTAACCATCTACGTAGAGGCAGTACACAGCTGTCTGGGAAAAATTAAAGCCCCGGCTTTCAAAGATGTAACCAAGTGTAGCAGTTGCATGTGCAGATTAAATAGTTATATGCAGAAACATCTACTTACAGCTTAAATTCTTTCCTAGAATTCTTTCCTTTCTTATATTACTATTTGACCTACACAGTATAGGAAGAAATATTTTAATATTTTAATGCAGAAAGTTGCTTTTTGTGTGTGTGTGTGTGTGGTTTTTTTCTTTTTTTTGTGAAGAACAATTGTCTATGCAAATTATTCACAAAAACTTTGTAAATGTTTGAGTGGAGTGTACATAGTAATTGAGCTGCAATATGTGATAACCTAATCAAGACCTGCATGGTATTTTCCTTCCTTTTAAAAAATATTTAATCTTTATTTCATTTTTGTTACTTATTTATTACTCTTACTTTGTTTGCTTTTAAATCAAAGTATTCTACAGAGAATAAATTAAATTGTATTTGGCTTGACTGAAGTTAAGTGCTTACCTGTGATATTATCAGTGTGTATTTTATATAGCTAGACAAATATTGTTTGCTACCCATTTCGTATTAGGCCTACTCAGTACACATATTTATTGCTGAAGTTCTAGCATTGTGCTATCTCACTGATAAAGTTCTTTGTTAACAGGAAAAACCTATTCCAGGAGGAGCCCATGTGTCACAGCTAGGTTGTAAATCATGCTCTTGGCAAGAAAGCTTTCATCAAAGAAAATAAATGAGTGCGTGAAGTAGAAGTTTGGGTTTAGAAATACAGTAAAGCAAGTGTTGTATTCTGTGTTTTGCTAAGGCTTCCTTGAAATATGAATATCTTAACTCTCAGTTAAAGAGATGATGTGATTTTTTTTTTTTTTTTTTTTTAATTTTTTTTAATTTTTTTCTTCCCTATAAACTGATACTGTATGCCAGGACTTTGTGATAGTAGCTCTGAAAAAAGCAAGGAAATTGCAAAGTTCCAAAGAATCTGAACTCCTGCCTTATGCAAATGCACTCCAATTCTCCATTTTTCTGTCTCTTTTCACATCTGATTTTAATAAAAATGTAGTTACCATCAGAGGTTTCCAGCAAAGATTTATGTATGGTACAGTAAAAGAGAAAAAATACAAACACATGCAGCTCTGTGACTTAAGGCTGCTTGTGTAACATGTGCACTATATATGCTTTAATTGGTTTAAAATTAGCAAAATCACTTCTGCTGCCTCATATATCGCATTGTAATCAATAGCTTACGTATACTACCTTGGAAATGCAGTGAACCCAGTAGCGGAAGGAATTACTAACCTAATTTCAACAGCTGTCATTTCTAGTTAGTAATTAAGGATAGTGAATTTCATATAAGGTTATTTCACTTGGAAGAAACTAAGAAACTATTTTTCCAAACGAAATATGGTAGTACATGAGTAACTTTTAATAGTGTCTACAGTGTTGTTTCTGAAATACATCCCCAAATAAAACTTTTTCCTGAAGATGCAAAGTTGGCACTACAAAGCCAACATACTCAATGTGCAGGCCAGCAACAGAAATACAGCTTCTTTCTTCCAGCATTTCAAGCATCAGCAAAACAATAACATGCATATCATGAGTTCACATGCCTTGGAATTACAAAAGGTTTTGGAACCTCTGAACATATTTGTGAACAAAATACTGATTAAAAATCTGGGACTGTAAAATAAAACTGGAAGTTATTCTGACAAGTGATGGCTCAGAATCCTTATTAGCCCATCAAGACTGTTGTATTATCTTGTATGTTTTATTTAGGAAGGAGATTTTTATTACTGAAGTATGTCATAGCAATAAACCACCTCAGTTTCTATACTGTCATATCAGTTCTTCTTTAATTTATAGACATAAACGTTCCATCAGAATATGCTGAGCACACATCAGTGCAGATTTGAGGTCTGCTATGTAATGTTATTTGGAGGACCCATTGTGCAGCTGGTTGAGAAAAACACAGGACTGGAAGGTCCTGAAGCCTACTCCAACAATCAGTACAACTGTTGGAAATTAATCACGTTGAGCTCTCAAATATGAGTTTTTGATTTTTCTCCTTTTCAAGGTTTCTTACAAAACCACATCTACAATGGTTATAACTTTCACATAAATTACAATTTTAGTGATGGATATTCATCCTAACACTGTCATTTAGCTTAAATGACATCTTTGATATCCAAGGTCTTACCTGATTTATGTGTATCTAGAGAGTACTTAATCCTCTTTTGGTTTTCTTTTTACTGGACTAATCAAGCAAATTTTTATTTGTCTCCTCACATGATAGAGGATTCCTATTGCACTGATTATCTTTGTAGCACTTCTCTTTTCCTCATGGTGTTTGAATTTATTGAAAGTGGGAGAAAAGTATTGTACATAAAATTTCAGAAGAGCATCTTGAATGGTAGGGTATTCCCAGGAGGAATGAAGAAGTGTTAAAACCATGTAATGCATTTCAGGGTTGGCAGCAGGGTCTGAGAGAGGGAAAAGCTGAGACAATCATGAAATTCAAACTAAACTAATCAGCATTCACTGAGGAAACAGAAAGTGATTCAGCACTATAGGGGGAAATAATTATTATGAAATACTGAAGGACTGCTTATGAGAATACTTTAAAAAAATTAGTGTACTGCAGAAGAGAAGGATATGCTGTGAAATTTTTGATTATGTTTGGAGAAAAGGTATTGGCAGTATTTTGTTCAGTTTAAAAACCTGCTGTTGAATCATGCTATTGCTGTTTTGTTACATATATTACAGTGTATTTACATGACTTAGAATGGTTGAGGTGAATATTTCACTGAAAAGCTGGCTTTTAGCATGGAAGACTGGAATCAGATTACGAAAGATGGAAGTGTTTTTGTTTTGCAAGCACTTAGGAAATTCTGTGGCTTCTGTCAGCTAGCCTTACTTACTAAAGGTGACCTTACTTAGTAGAGGTGACCAGACTTCTTAATGCAGCTTATGCAAACTAAGTGGCCTAATATTCCACAAGCAGAAGCTCAGAAGGGAGTCAAGTACTGACATTTAAAACCTCATCACACTGTTAAAAGTGGTAGAGTTACCACAGTTTACCATGTTCGAGAAGGGTAAAAAGAAGTACAGAGACAGCGAGAGTAAATCATCATTGAAACCATTTCCAAACACATGAAGGACAAGAAGGTGACTGGGGAAAGTCGTCATGGATTTACAAGGGAGAAATCAGACTTAACCAACCTGACAGCCTTCTACAGGCAACTGTCTTGACAGAGGAAGGAAAGAGCAGTGGATTTTTTTTTTTATTTGGACTTCACTGGGGCTTTAAACATCTTCATTTAGCACCTGTATGATAGGGTAGAGCACGTCCTCAGCAAGTTCACAGAAGATACAAAACTTGGAAGAGGGTGAATACAGGAGATGGTTGGAGAGACTATGATAAACTGCAGAAGTGGGCTGACTAGAACCACATGAAAAGGGTTCTGCGAAGGAAAGGACCAAGTTCTACACGTGGAGAGTAATGACCCCCTGCGTATATCAGTACAGGCTGGAGGCTGACAGGCTGGAAAGCAGCTTCAGAGAAAAGGCCCTGGGTGTTCTGGGGATGAGAAGTTGAATATACCAAAGGAAGTGCATTACTGAAAGGCTGAGGGAGGACATCTTTTATCTCTACTCAGCATTGCTGAGATCACAACTGCAGTGCTGCATACACGTCTGGACTACTCAGTACAAAAGATACAGACACAGTGGTGAGGGTCCAGCAAGGGCCACAAAGATGGTTCATGAATGGACTGGAGCATCTTTCATGTAAGGAGAGACAGAGAGCTGTGACTGTTCAGCCCAGAGCAGAGAAGGCTTAGTGGGATCTTGAGTGGTCAAATACTGGAAGAGGTTGCCCATAGAGGTTGTGGAGTCTCCATCCTTGGTGATACTCTGTACCCAGCTGAACACAGTGCTGGACAGCCTGCCCTACCTGACCCTGCTTTGAACAAGCAGTTGGACTTCATGATCATAGAGTCATAGAAATGTCTGGGTTGGAAGGGACCTCTAGGGTCATCTAGTCCAACCCCCCTGCTGAGAGCAGGGCCATCTTCAACTAGAGCAGGTTGCTCAGAGCCACATGAAGTCTCACCTTGAATGCCTCCAGGGATGGGGCCTCATCTACCTCCCTGGGCAACTCGTTCCAGTGCTCCACCACCCTCATGGTAAAGAACTTCTTCGTTACATCTAATCTAAATCCGCTGTTTTCTAATTTAAAACCATTGCTCCTCAACCTTTCACTACAGACCTTTTGTCTTTTTATAAGCTCCCTTCAGGAACTGGAAGGTGGCTGTTAGGTCTCACCTGACCCTTCTCAATGCTGAACAATCCCAGCTCCCTCAGCCTGTTCTTGTGGGAGAGGTGTTCAAGCCCTCCTTGTGGCCCTCCTCTGGACCCGCTCCATCAGGTCCATGTCCTTTGGGTGCTGAGGGCTCCAGAGCTGGACGCAGTATTCCAAGTGAGGTCTGACCAGAGCAGACTAGAGCGGTAGAATGACCTCTCTTGATCTGTTGGCCACACTTCTTTTGATGCAGCCCAGGGTGCAGTTGGCCTTCTGGGCTGCAAGCACGCACTGTCTCCAGAGGTGCCTTCCAATCTCAATGATTCTATTAAAATAAGGATTCTAGTAAATTTGACATATCCAGTCAAAAGACATTTTTAGAACTGAGCTTTCTGTCTCAAGACACTACCAATAATAATTTCATTATAGGTAAAAAATTCTGTGCAGTGGGCACAAATTAAAACCCGGGAAATTCCATGTGAGCACAAGAACAACACATATCCTGTATAATCTTTTTGATTGCACAGAAACATGTGGATAACATCCTTTTTAACATCTACCAGTATAAATGAAAAAAATTAGTAACTTGTGCTTTTTTGGATTAAGCAGGTGTTGCATGCAGAAATATATTAAGAGTTGTAAATCAGGTTACTATTATGTCTGTTGTTGTCCAAGAGCTCTCAGGCCATTCTAAATTACTACTGGCATAATAATTCTAGAAGTAATTAAGCCTAGTAAAAGTGATTCGCTTGTTATATCTGAAGGAGAGGAAGAGCAGAATTTTTATTTGCAAGGAGATAAAAAAATCTGTGTATTTACTGAAAAAAGACATTCGTTGTGCAAGTGTATCTTGAAGGCACTTTTACATGAGATTACATGGACATATTTTTCATTTTATTAATTTAGCTCTAAATGAAAAGCTCTTTCATGTTTTTCCTTTTTCTGTTATCTTCTAAGAAGACAGTTTAATTTTGGAATTTAACACTTTTGTTACTGCTTTGCCACTATTAATGCATGAAATGGTTCCAAGGCAAAATGTAAGAAAACCAAGTGGGGACTTAGAAGGGGAATACCAAGAGAGATGTAGTCAGTGGTTAAATGCTGTGCTGCATTCATACTCTAAAATTAAGTTGTCCATATATGGTGTAGTGAATGTCATTCAAGTTATTCAGCTGATGGAAAAGCTGGGACTAAGAGGTGTAATAATCCATTTCAATTTATCAGGTAAAATAGTAATAGAAACAGAAATAAAATTAAAATCTCTTTGTTCCTGGTTTTGTGTTGTGATATCTTTAGAGATGGCTTTAGTTTAGCATGATAATGAGGAGTTGCCCTATCCAGTCCGTAAGAGATACTGAGGATAGTGGGGTGATGAGTGCTATTTAAGCAGGAGACATGTGTTTGATGAGGGTTTACATGTGTGTGCCCTGGTAGGATGATCTGACTTTGTTTCATTTTCTGAAAAAGGGCTTGTAGATGTTGCTGCTAACTGCCAGGAATATTTAGCTGGAGTGGAATGGTTTTGGCAAAGCAGAAATGTAACATAGCATGAGTGTAAAGAAGGAAGAGAATCACCACAGAAGGTAGTCAGTGAACCAGAAAAGAGCTTCTCTGGCTAACAGAATGTGTGATCACCACTTTCTTCATATTTGAGATACTGATGACTTTGTAGATATAAGAATAATATGAAATCCACAAAGCACTCATTTCACATCAATCATGCAGGCCCTCACCCTTGTTCTTAGTCTCTCTCCAAGTAGCTTCAGTTCAAGGTTATTACCAATCACTAATGCCTATGGATTTGAAGGGGAGTGTTTATAAAGATGGAAATTGGGTACAGAACTCGAAAAGTTTAGCAGTGTACTATTAGAATTCATGGAACAGATCAGAAAATCTGTATTTTTATGGTGGCTCTAGGAATGTGCTGTTGTAAATGTGCATCTGTGCATAATCTTTGCATGATCATATTGAGGGTTTGGTTTTTGGATGATGTGAACAGGAAATGGATACTTGGACACAGTGATGGATGAACGAACTTTAATTTCTCACCTGGTTAGAAACCTATTTTGGGGAAATAGAGTATTGATGGTTTACTTGAGTCTGTACCGTAGAGGCAGAGCTATGGAGAAGTGTGTGAAATGAAAATGATACAGTAGTTTAAATCAGGGAAATTATTTGCCATTTAATTTCCTTGTAGTAAAATTTAAAATAGTAAGCAATCCAGAAGGAACAATCTTGTTTTTCAAATTAATTTCTGAATAATTTTTAAAATGTGTGTGAATATATATAAATAGGAGAAGCAAGGAGGATACTATAATGTCCTTAAAAGTCAGTCTACTCAGCCAACTCAATTTTCTGTGCTTATTCCATATTAATGCAAATTTTGAAGCACATACACTCACAGGGCAAATAGAAGATCTCAGTCAACACAGTTAAAATCATAATTTGTTCTTAAGTGATAGCTTGGCTTTACATTTGTAGGTGTAAATCACAACCAATTGTGAACTTTTGCCCTCAAAACATCCTTTATGTTGTTACTGATGGAGATGCTGAGAGCACAGTTTTATGACTTCCATAGGAGAGTTGTTATAATCCATGTTGAATTGATGTGTGTCTGTGGAAGGACTTTTTAATTCCCCTGTGTGAATGAACCTTTGAAATTTATTTTTATATGACATAGAACAATAACATGAAAAGCAAATTATTTTTCTCTTACGTGCAGTGCGCTGGGTTAAAACCAAAGCTTTGATTACTCAGTGTTTAGATCAAGCTAATCTGAATTTTGCTAAAACTTTTTGTTTTGGAGTTTGTCAGATACAGGTTTTGTGGACACGGTAGTTTACTTGAGTGTGGTAAAACATCCTCCATCTTTCTATGGCCGAGACCCAACAGGTACTTCACTGTGGATTTTGGCTTAAGAGAGATTTGTGTATATTGGCCTATTGTATAACACTGCATGTTACTAGATCAGATGCATTGGTGCTTGAAGAATAAAATTTCTGAAGCTTTTTCACTGTCCTTTTGCCTTGTTAGTTTCATATCACTCTCTCTGTGATCACAAAAATACATTAAAATAGATACTATATTCCTCCCTCTTTTATTCTCCACAGCAATGGAATTTCATGAAAACCTGCACAATATAGGGGCAAGAGAAGGCTTAAAAGAAAGAAAACTGCAAAAATCCGTAGAAAGTTTTACGTGGAACATTACAATTTTAAAGGTAATATATCTTCCTTTGGTTAGTTGCTGTATTTTTCCATTAACAACTGACATTGTAATATTGTTACTGGTCATTATTCTGTGGCACAGTTCAATTGGATTTATTCACTTACTATAAGTGTAATTAGTTTAGTTGATATAGTTTGAAAACACAGCAGACTCTCAATGTGAATTTTTCTATTGTTGTGGGTTGTTATTTTATTTAGTTTGTCTGACATTTTCTTCTTACAGCATTTTAACTTTAACAGGATCCACTGCAGTCTTGACTACAGGGGTGAAAACAATGAGTATTAATTTCTGTGAAGCAACTCAAGCTCAGAGGAGGCTATGCTGCTGTTCAAACTCAGCTTTGTGATTTGAAAGGGAGAAAGAGTATTCATGTTAATGCATCTTCTGAAAAACAAAGGGGAACCTTTTGCTACTGCAGTTAGTGATGAATAGTGGTTAATGATACATACAAATTATATTAGTAATCCCAACTGAAGTTGTGTGCCTACAAGCTGGAGAGTCTCTTTGCATTTTGTCAAGTGCATTTGCTTATATTTTGAAACAACAGTAAGTGATGAAGTATAAAAAAGCTTCTAGCCAGAGACCCTCAGAAAACTAGGATGTGGAACAGTTCAGGTTTCTTATCGCTGGTCTTTCATCTCAGTAGAGAATATAAAAATTCATAGAGATAGCAAAATTACCTCCCTTAATTTATTCCCTTGACACTGTCCTTCTAGCCCAAATTATTAAAGCTTTATGTTTACATCCAGTAATGAGTTGTCTTCCACTCAATCAAATATTTAATCACTAAATCAAACTATAAAGTCTGTGTTAATTATGAAGAAAATATTTTTCTCCCACGTTTATTTATAGTTCTTACTGAAAATAGAATTCCCTTATCACCTCCGCTTACAGTGAACTACTTCAGAAAAGCCAGTAATACACATGTATTTCTCTAGCTTTCCATGTTGGTATCAACTGTTAAGCTCTTCAGTGTTGCTTGGTGCTCCAGTCTCCCTTTTGTTATACTGCACAAACCCAATGCAGAGGAGAATCAAAAAGAGGTGCAATTTGCTACAGCATGCACAGTTCATACATTCTAAACATGTGTGCAGGTTCTGCTTATTGGTAAAAGGACCAGACTATCACTTTTCCTTTTTTAGAGTGGCATTCCCTGAAAAAAATGTATGGGATGTGTCAAGTACCATTTCTGTGGTACCTGGAGGATAGAGAGGAGGGAAGTCAATTCAGTGAGTTTGGGCAAATGTCAAGGAAGTAAATTCTTATACTTTTCTGTCAAAGGTATTAGATATCAGCTTGGATAGTCAAAACTATTTAATGCTGCCTGAAACAGCAGTAGCTTTGCCTCATCTCTGCATGATTGGAAGTTGTGATTTTTGCGTAAGCCAGGAATTGGACAACCCACATGGAAGATCTGGCTTCTCAGAGCTCTGAAGGGCTTCTGTGCATATTTGTAGGATTAATGTAATTGTGAAGTTAGAAAGCCTTCCTTTTAAAGTGATTACTGAAAAAATACTCTTCAATATTTGACTTTTTTGCCCTACTCACAGATTAATGTCTGTTCTGTAGGAAGGTACATTTGTCCCATAATTAATACTTTATTTAAAAAAAAAAAAAAAAAAAAAGTGTGAGGTGTTTAATCAGCCTGTTTTCAAAACTTTAGCAGGTGTTCCACAAAGTTCTGGTATGTTGCTACATCTTAAAAGTTATTTGCAAGTGTTCGTATAGTTATCTATTAAGTGCTGTTACATTAGATGCACAAAAAGTTAGAGCTTGTGATCTGTTTGAAGTAACTCGTTAAGGTTTTTCTCTCCAACCTTCTAACTGTAAGCTGTAACCATAACTTCTCTTGTGTTACACAATTAAATAGAAAAAGTTTATCAGTTTCTAAGACACTATTCTTCCTATCTGGAGACAAAGACCTGCAATCAGAGTTTTGTTCTTAACACTGTTTCCACTACCATTTTTCTAGTTCTCTAAAAATGTGTGAGGACAGGGATGGGAAGTGAATGCCCACATTTTTTAGAGTAAAAACTGAACAGGCAAGTGACAGTCTCAGCCACTTTAAGAAGTATTTCTTTTTCCTGTTGAATTCCTTACTTATATCAAATTAACTTCCACCTTGAACAGCACAAAAATAATCCCCTCTCTATTTAGCAGCCCCAATTTTTTCTGCTCAACAAGCAAACAGTTGAGCAACCAACACACTGAAGGCAGTGTCACGCTTAGATAGATTTAACTTTTTGTTCTTCTTGTAATTAGGAAGAGTTTTTTAGATGGTCTCTTGGCTATGATTTAGGAGTGGCTGTGTGGCTCTGAGCAGCACTACTAAATAATGCTGCATGAGCACCATCCTCAGCTCCCTCACAGAGGAATCATAGAATGCTCACATGGTGTGGCAGATGCATTTTCCAAACCGATTAAACAGCATTTTACCCTCAAGGTACATATTGATGTGGGGTTTTTTCAGTTGGGACATTTTGACTACAGTTGATACAATGGAAAGTTTAATAAAATAACAAAATTGACAGTTTAATTCTAGGGGAACTCTTTGTTTAGAACCTCTGACGTAGCTATTAAATACATATGTGTGTGTGTGTCTATGCATGCCCTAAATTGCTATTTCAAAGGATTCTGTTTTTCCTGATTTGAAGCCTTGTGGCCCAATTTATTATTGGCATAGTGAGTTTGAATTCAGCTGAAATACATCTATACAATTTGTTTATGCACTATGTGCATACATTTTCATTCTTATGCACCCCGTATATGCAGATGGAGGCATTTGTTTAACTTCTGAACATAATTTAGAGTAAATTTAGTCTGCTTCAGTAAACATTGTTGGCTATCTTAGAGATACAGGGATTGTACGGTGTTAGAATATTCATCTCTTTCAAATAGTTTGCAAGATCATTTGCTGGTACTTTATTTATTACAGAGACTGCTAGCACTCACATTTTCTGAACATAGATAATTGCATTTCCTGACAGGAAGAGTACACAGTTGAAGAAAATCACTTCTAAGTGCTGTTGCAGCAGGCTCCTACAAACAATGGAATGTAACAGTTTACAGACTTTTCTGGCATAACAAAACTTTGGAAGAAAGCTCTTTATGTTCAGAATTTGAGATGCCCATAGGGAGATCATAACAGCATCTTTAATATAACTACTTAACAGTCTGCAAGAAAGAGCTGTTCTAGACACATAGAGTTCAGTGGAAGTACTTGGAAATAAGGTGGAACTCTGAACTCCAGCATTTGTTAGATACTTCATGTTGGCTAGGAGTTCTTAGGCATGTCACATTAGATAATGTGAATTACTTTCTCTTGAAATAAATCCCAAGGCTTGCACTTCATGGCATCTGTAATCTCTGTAATTACATTGGTTCTGCACCTACACTGTTTTTATAAATGTATTTATAAATGGAACATTCAGGGCACTTCTAGGGTGCAACTTCTTACATTTCCCTTTTTTGTTTTTTTAAAAAAAGTCATCTGAATTTTGTGGACCAAATTTACAAGTGGATTCAGGCAGCACTGTTGTCACCATGGGGCATTTATAAAGCCTCTTACAGCTACTACCAAGTCCTGTAGGTACTCAGAAGAGCTCCCACATCCCAATTAAATTTAAATATCTAAAACTACTGGTCTCTTGTTGTAGCCTCGCTGATGGGATTTTGGCTCCTAGTTAAATGCATCTTTAGAAAATAGGAAGTTAAGTCCTTCATGTCCCAGTTCTATAAATGCACTCCAAACACATCAGTTGAGCATGGAGCACTGCAATGTGTCCCATTGTACTGAGCAGCCATGGCTCAGAAAAACTCTTTGAGAAAGGTACACCAAGTTCTTACTTCTCCTGATGGGAGCTTTGGGTCCCAGAAACTGAGCTAAAGCCCAGTCATTACTGATAGAGTTTCTTGGGATTTTTTGGGGGGGAAAGGGTACTCATGCAGTTACTTCAATTGTAATCTCTGCAATTTTACTTTCATGTTCACACACTCACTGAAGACTGTGTTAGTCATGAGTGAAGACATACCAGATTATAAAGGTAGCTGTGCTGAGACATGCTAATGCATCTCTTATGAGGAGCAGCTGAGAGAACTGGGGTTTAACCTGGAGAAAAGGAGGCTGAGGGGAGACCATATCACTCTCTACAACTACAACTGAAAGGAGGTTGTAGAGAGGTGGGGCTGTTCTGTTCAACCAAGTAACAAGTGATGGAACAAGAGGGGATGGCCTCAAATTGTGCCAAGTGAAGTTTAGATTGGATATTATGAAGAATTTATTTCCTGAACAGGTTATCAGGCACTGGAATGGCATGCCCAGGGCAGTGGTGCAGTCCCTATTATCCCTGGAGGTATTTAAGAATCATGTAGACGTAGTGCTTAGGGATATACTTTAGTTGAGATCTTGTCAGTGTTAGGTTAATGATTGGACTTGATGATCTTAAAGGTCTTTTCCAATCTAGGAGATTTTGTGATTCTGTAATTGATACTGTATCTGAATGACATGAAACATCATTTCATAGGTATGAGAACTGATAGGCAACATTTTGTGTTTGTTTTTAATTACGTTTCAGAAACTATGCTATAAACCCACTGCCTCTTAGCTGAAACCTTCAAAACAAACAAAATATTTCTAATATTGATTAAAAAAAGCCCCAAACCACAAAACGGACTAGTTGGCACAGGCGTATTGCGACGGAGGAACTTGGATAGGATATTGGTGGTAGGAAGGATATTGAATTGAGCTTCCACATTATTTCACATCCTTTGACATCGTTACTTACTAAAAGCTTATGAGTGAATGTTAGTTTTGTTTTATGATGTTCTTTAAGGTCTTTTTCATGTCTTGGTGCTTGATTCCTTTTCTGAAGCTTGTGAACATCAGTATGTGAAATAAGTATTGAAGTTACAAAGTGCTCTGTTCTATTAGTGAATTTTAATCACAGTGAAGGAAAGGGAGCATCAATTGCCATCTGCCACTGTGAGAATAGAGCTCTTGCAGGGCTCTGCAGTTATAGTGTGCAAGGTTCCATTCTATCAGTCCTGTTCCCAGTTGAGAATTATCACAAACTGTTTGTGAACACAGTGCTGGAAGTAATTTTGAGTTTGTGGTGTGTTTACCAGACAACACTAAGGACTAAATTAATTTACATTTTGACTTACTTGAGGTGAAAGCCTGACAAAGGCATCTACTCTACCATCTAGTGAGAAACATAAGGGGTTTGGTTCTGCAACTGCTCCAAATTCCAGCATTGAGTTACCTCCACTTTGTTTCTTTGAATGCAGGTTTTTTTGTACTTCCTTATGATAAATCTGCTTGACTAAAGATAGAGCTGTTGATAGGTTCCTTGTGTTGGCTTCTAAATTTGCATTTTATGAGAGCAGGTAGACTACAGCCATTTGGGATGGGTAAGAAGGTGAAAGACCTCTAAGTAGTCCATAGATCTGAGAAATTCCCATGTTCCAGTTTGTAGTTAACTGTACTATTAACTTTTAAAATCAGTGGCACCTACTGTGAAAGTCAGGATCTTGTGCATCAAAATGCATAGAATATAAAGATCTGAAACTGAATCTTGAGAGCCCCTAGACAAGAGATGTTTGATATGTAACTAATAGGAGGATGTTTGAGTTCTTTTTATTGAGTGCATTGGGGAAATTTTTTTCAGATTTGGGTTACTTTTTTTATTTTTCTGCCTTTCAGAGACATTGTATTACTGTTCAGCAGTGTTCACTGTGACTACAACTTGTATTTTTAAGATGCATACTGCTTTTTTTCCCCAGCATATGGCTTCATGATGGTCTATCAACAGAGTTAGGCACTTCACTTAATTGCTCAAACTTCTCTTGCTTGAGCTTGTGCCATGTTTGGTGGTAGTGGTTAGTTCTTGTTTTATCTTTGGATTAAGACATGCCAGCACATAGTGACAACACAGTTGATTTCACAAACATTTTTCTGAGTTCAGCGGCATTCAGAACTCATTTGCTTCATTTGAAGTGTGGGAGAAGAGAGTAATACAGACAGATTAATTTTATTTCACCTTGGTCTGAACTTGATCCCACTTGGCCGAATATGTTTATTCTGAACCCCTCTTGTCTGATAATAATAATAACCCCTCCCTTTATCCCAGGTCTTCTCTTGTCTAGAAATCTCATCTTCTCTGGTCAGTCTTGTCCAGACACTCACAGTTCCTGCTGAAAACAAGCAGTGTGGTACATCCAGTATTCTATTCCCACTTGGTGCCTTATTTACTCTTCTGGCAGTTTTTTTTCCTATTGCCTTCCAGTTCATCTTGCCCCCTCTTCACCTCCTCTAGAGATCCTTCCCAATGAGTCTTAATTTTAGTTTTCTCATCACCTTACCTTATTTTGTTGTATTCTGCCGTCTTCTTCCTGCTCTGCACTTTTGTTTCTCTCTCTCACTGGCATTTAGTCTCATTACCAATATCTCTCATTGTATTTTGAGTTATTAGTCCTTCTACTTGTCTATCATTTTTAGGCTTATTTCAACATGGAGGATTTTGTCAGTGTGTTTTCTTAATGTATTCCAATCCTAAATGTTGCCTCAGATTTTGACTTCTCTGCTCACCTGTCTGATCTAAATTAAGTGTTGTCACATTGTGTTCATTGCAATTTATTTCACAATCAGCTCAGTAAAAAGTAGTCTTTATTTTGGATAGTACAGTCCCAATTTCACTTCCTGCAGTCCTAGACTTCTTGTCAGGTCAGTCCCAGAGGTCGCTCTTGCCCCCTCCTTTTCTCCATCTGCCTCCTTGCCAGAGTCTCTGTCCAAAGCTCTTCCTTCCCCTCCTCCAGTCTGGCTTGTGGACTGCCTGCATTGGCAACCAAGTGTTGGTGGTAACACAAGTTGGAGAAGCCATAAAGGAAAATCCCAGCTTTTAATGTGTATTCATTATTGTGTGGGAATGGAATATGCATTGTGTTGCCACATTGCTGGAGCTGTCAAGAGATGAAGAATGATTGATAATAAAATCTTGAGTGATTGTACTAACCACATTCAAAATCTGATTTTTGTTTATTAAAAGCTCATAACTTGGATCCACTACTCTGGATCCCTGAAGTCAGTTGAATTAAAAGTCCCTACCCCAAGTGGGAGTGGGGAAAAAATGATGAAAGATTGTTAAAAAAATCCTGACAGCATTTTCCTGTCTTTATTCTCAGAACTGAATTAACCATATGGATGAGGTTAAAGAATAATATTGAGCAGTGATAATAATAAAATCTGCCAATGGCAGAAATCCTGCATAGAAAGTATCAGTTTAAGTAGTTAAAGTTTGGCAAACATATAAGCAAGTCAAAGCAGGTTTTTTTAAATAAAAAGTTTTGGGCAAACTTATTAATAGACTGTTGCTAACAACTCTGCCTATAATAAACAACTTGATTAAAGTTCCAGAACTGTACTCTACTAATCCATGTAAAATGGAACTTTGGGTAGAAACAGATGCACTCCAGATATGACTCACTTAGCCTGCTAGAGTGTTTTAAATTAGCTTTTAGTTGTTTCTCATTTTGGAAAAAGTATGTGATAAAAAAAAAAAGTGATTGGTGAACTTATTGTCTTGGATAAGAGGAGGGTGGGCATATTTCTTGAAGAAAGCAATATTTGTTTTCAATTTGTATGCCTCAAATACATAATTCTGCTTACTTCATAGGATACTATTTATGTTCTGAGTTGCTAAAGAAGTTAAGACTGAAGTATCACACAATGAGCACACACATGTCTTTTGTCTGACTATTTTACCTCTCCTCCTTTATTTTTTAAATGAAAAAGTAAAGTTGGATTGCAGCCTTCTGTGGCAGAAGAGGAGAGAACATATCTATTATGTCTCTAGAAGTGATGGTATCATCTCTTCAAAAGAACTGTGTGTCAGGAGACAGAATTTAGCCAGGACAGACATGAGCACCCTCGTTACAGAAAAAGGTGCAATCAGTGTTCATACCTTACTAGACATTATAAGAACAGACAGTCTCGAGGAACTACAGTACAGTTGTGAGTTGGTCGGTTGGTTTGTGTATGTGGTTTTCTCCCCTTCAGTTAGAAATGTTGCTGTTTAAGATCTGGTATTTTTGAAGCATTTGATTTCTGTCCTGTAAGCTGTGGGGCAGTTCTCCTTTGGGACTGCAGATGCAGCACTATCCATCACTTTGGCCCTTGCAGACTTTCTGCATGTGTTTGTGAACTTTCCCGTGTCCATCAGTCAGACAGGCGTGCTCGCTGTGTGCTGCAGCCTTGCTTATTCCCTGTGTGTGGGCAGGGTAGGCAGAAAATGACTGCAGGAATTGCACTTCCATAGTCTGCTAATGGGAGCTGTTGCTGTTGGAGGACTTTAATCTATCCATACAGAGAGATGGAGTAGCTAATAGTGCAGGACAGAGCCAAATCGCTGGAATCTGGGACAGTTCATCTTACAGCTTTACTAAAAGCTTAACTACTATGAAGAGTAAGAGTACAATTAAAGAGGGATAACGATAGCACTGAACTGCTGACAACCCTGTGAAGTCTTTGTCATCACTGTCCTTTTTGTATGTTGCTTGCCAAGATGTATTTTCATATTTCATGCTTTGACAATTATCCTTTACTGTGCTATGATTAAATGAATCACATTGCTACCAAAAAAAAAAAAAAAAAAATTCTAAGAACCAAAAAACCGATTGCACAGCTTAACAGCTCCCTGAAGTATTAACATCAGCCTTCACAATTTTCTCTATGCAGAAACATTTATAGTCCCCGTGGATTAAAAATACAGCACAGATTACTCTCCTGAAAGCTGTTAGTTAGAAATCATAGAACAGCTTGAGTTGGAAGGGGCTTGAAAGATCATCTAGTTCCAACTCCCTGCCATGGGCAGAGACACCTCTCACTAGACCAGGTTGCTCAAAGCACCAGCCTGGCCATGAACACTTCCAGGGATGGGGTGTCTGCAGCTTCCCTGGGCAACCTGTTCCAGTCTCTCACCACCCTCATAGTGAAGAATTTCTTTCTAATATCTAATCTAAATCTTCACTGCTCTAGTTTCAAACCATTGCCCCTTGTCCTATTACCACATGCCCTTATAAAAAGTCTCTATCCACCTTTCCTGTAGGGCCCCTTCAGGTGCTGGAAGGCCACTATAAGGTCTCCCCAGAATCTTCTCTTCTCCAGGCTGAACAATGTCACTTACCTTACCATTCCCTCTCCTTGTAGGAGAGGTGTTCCAGCCCTCTGATCATCTTTGTGGCCCTCCTCTGGAGCCTCTCCCATAGATCCATGTCCTTCTTGCATTGGGGGCTCTAGAGCTGGACACAGTAGTCCAGGTGGAGTCTCACAAGAGCAGAGCAGAGGGACAGAATCACCTCCCTTGACCTGCTGGCCACACTGCTTGTGATGCAGCCCAGGGTACAGTTGGCTTTTTGGGATGCAAGTGCACATTATCAGATCATGTTAAGTGCTTTGTCAGCCAACACCCCCAAGTCCTTCTCTTGAGGGCTGCTCTCAATCCATTCGTCACCCAGCCTGTACTTGTGCTTGGGATTGCCCAATCCTGGGTGCAGGGTAAGTGCACCATTAATGTGAAACAAGCAGAAGGGGGGGGGGGGGGGGGGGGGAGATTGTGTTTTTATTTTTT